>VXBZ01001469.1:0-44395 GCA_013399135.1 Heliornis fulica
ATATATTGTGTGTGTGAATAGTATATATTATGTATGTGTGTATTTTTTCTAAAACCAAGTTGAAATCTGTGAATTCAAAGAATCTCTGGATTGACACATTGAGATATACTTAGTTTACCAAGGAAAGACTAAACCCACAAATAAACAATTGCAAAATGTTTTGGTGTTCTCTTTGTGCATGATGTAGCTAATGGATTTAGAAGAGGCTGTTCCTTTGGATTGCTGTCGTCTTGTCAAATATGATGAGTTCCATGACTATTTGGAACGATCTTATGAAGGAGAAGAGGATACACCAATGGGTTTATTACTTGGAGGTGTCAAATCAACGTATATGTTTGACTTACTGCTGGAAACAAGGCGACCTGATCAAGTTTTCCAGTGCTATAAACCTGGTGGTAAGACATATAATTACATACAAAGATAAACTAAAATTGTATAGTGTGACAATTTGAAAATGAAACTTATAAAATACAGAACTTCATAGGCGAAAGAAGAAAAATTTAGTTGTAATAATTTTAGAAAGTCAATAATTATGGCTACATATTGTGCTGTGTTGCCAACTTGTTTCTAATTGAACCAGTTCCAAGGTATACTTAAATTTTTCACAGTGTGGAACACTTTTGCTTCTAGTATTAAGATTGATCTGAAAATGAAATTCTGAAATTGGGCTGCTTTTCAGATTCATTATTGTTTGAATGTGTTTAATGCAACCCTTCAATCAGTATTTCAGACAAGTCTGTTTTGCTTGGTGAATTCTTTTTTGCATATCTTGTTGTTTTCTTTTTCCTCTTCTCTGCAGAAGTCATGGTAAAGGTTCATGTAGTTGACCTGAAGACTGAATCTGTTGCTCCTCCAATAAGCGTACGAGCTTACTTGAATCAAACAGTTTCAGAATTTAAACAGCTAATTTCAAAGGTAATTTATTGTCGTTAAGGACTTCTGTTACACTGAACTGGTTTGGGAGGATTTTCCCCACGACTTTGCAGTTTGTAAGTCAGTAAAAAAAAAAATCATCCTCTCCTTTCCTCATAAACAGTCTTAAGAAATTGCTTTGGTCTTTGGAATTACATGTAATGCCCATGCTGCTATACTGTTTGATGTCTTGTTTTAGGCTACACACCTCCCTGCTGACACAATGAGGGTAGTATTAGAACGTTGCTACAATGATTTGAGACTTCTGAACGTTTCCAGCAAAACCCTGAAAGCTGAAGGCTTTTTCAGAAGCAACAAGGTACCTACTCCGGTGTTTAAAACGTTCATTTCACGAGTTTGTAGATTTCACTGTCATGTTATAAAAGGTCTGGATATCTGTATATGAATGGGCAATTGTCATGTGTCAAGTACTGTGTGGAGATTTTTAACTAGCAAGCATGGTGCTGATGAATACTATAGGCTATATATGTACCCAGGTGTACATAACAAGGTATAGCAGATCCATAGTGAGACCTCCAGTTGATACTCAGAGTTTCAAATGATGGTGAGGTTAACCTTACAGTGAAGATTTTTAAATGTCAACCCTTCTTTGAGGCAGATTGCAATTTTACTCTGAAATCTGCCTAATTGGTTTTCTAAACCTTTTGAGCAGCTGTGCTTGGTCTCTGTATTAAAGTTTGGAAGAAGCAACCGTCAAAACTAAGCAATTTTTTGTTGTGTTTTGTTTTAAATTCATTAATTTAAGCCAAATTTACATTTTTTTCCAGAAAGACTTCTAAGTAAACGTTTCAAATAATATTTATGCAGTGCGTTCAGAAAAAGAGTAACTTGGTACTTAACACCTGTAGCATTGTCCTTTTTACTACAGTGTTAATAATGTATGTGTCCTTGATGAAGAAAGATTAGCAAAGGCTTTGGCTTACAGCTGAGCAAAACAATGGCATTGACTTGTGAAAGAGCTTGAAGTAACTGAGCAACGTTAATATTATCACTAAACACAGCAGCCTTTGACAAAGGAAAAGATAAATTTGTTCCTTGTGTTCTAATTTGCCCTAGTGCTTACCCATGTTTACATTTAAATATTTCTTGTGATGCTACACTTAAAAATAAAGACTGCCAACTGTAGTTCTGGGGCTCATTGCTACCATCAATAAGGGAAGTATAGAGATGAAGGGTATGTATTGAAGTAGTATTAAATTTGCCTCTGAACATGGTCAGTTGAGTTACATTTCACTCTAATCTGAACAGGATTATGAAAATAAGGAGCAGTGAAATAACTTTTTAAAACTACAAACTCCTTCGTCTTTTTCTGACTCTTAATTTTTTTATAGAAGATGACTTTTATTAGTCGTATATTTTTGCTGTGGTTGTTTTATTTAAAATAACACTGTTGGTTTATGTTCAGGTATTTATCGAAAGCTCAGAGTCTGCAGATCGTCATGTGTCATATACAGATTCTCATCTATGGAAACTTCTGGATCGTCATGCGAATACAATCAGACTATATGTTTCATTACCAGAGCAGTCTCCTGGATCTCAGTTTAGACGAGTTTATCAGAAGTGTAGTGGAGATACGGGCAACTTGGATGAGGCCTGTGAAAGAGTAAAAGGACCTGCAGGTAACATGAAATCTGTAGAGGCAATTCTGGAAGAAAGTACTGAAAAACTTAAAAGCTTGTCCCTGCAGCAGCAGCAGCAGCAGGAAGGAGATAACGGAGACAGCAGCAAAAGCACAGAAGCCAGTGATTTTGAGAACATTGAATCACCTTTAAATGAAATAGACTCTTCAGCATCAGCAGAAAACAGAGAACTTGATAACCAAATTCAGATTTCTGATCCAGAAAATCTCCAGTCTGAGGAACGGTCAGATTCAGATGTAAATAATGACAGAAGTACGAGCTCGGTGGACAGTGATATCCTCAGCTCCAGTCATAGCAGTGATACTTTATGCAATGTGGACAATGCCCCGCTTCCTTTGGCTAATGGACTTGATTCCCATAGTATCACAAGTAGTAGGCGATCAAAAGCAAATCAGGGGAAGAAAGAAACTTGGGACACAGCAGAAGAAGATTCTGGAACAGACAGTGAATATGATGAAAGTGGCAAGAGTAGAGGAGAAACACAGTATATGTACTTTAAGTCAGAACCCTGCACTGCAGATGAAGGTTCAGGAGAATGTATGTATTCTTTTCTTTTTAAATGCCTTAAAACAATCTGGCTTTGATTACTGTTTGGTTCATATGCTGTATAAAAATGTCTAATGCCAAGATGGAAATACTTGATTTTATGTCAAACTAGAGTGTGTGAAATGTGAAGATGGTGATAGTGTCACATTCAGACAGCCTAATTTTGTTGTCGCAGGAAGTGATTACATATTCAAATGGTATGTCTTGCTTTTTTTCAAGAAAATTGAAAGCTGCCTCTGATACATCTCTTTCCTTAAGGTGATTTTCTGGAGCCTTTCAGTAAAAGGAAAATAGTTGCATCTGCTGATGATGATTTCCCTGTTTCATTTGTAAAACCATAGAGAAATTTAACTGCAGCTACTGCAAAAAATTGAGCAGATTTACTCCTTTAGCCTGGAATGGTTTTTCTTTGAACTACTTAAGTTTTTCCTTTTTTTTCTTTAGTAGGACTAGTTGAATGCAGGAATTACTTCCAGTAATTTTGATGCTTTCATATTACACTGTATAAATTATTATCCTGACCAGAAAGCTTTTCTGTATTTTTTAGCATGACGTGAACATATTTATAACTTAGATAATATATTTGTTCAGTTAAATATTCTGAAAATACAGCAATCTTTTATTCCAGTTAGTTCCCACACAATATGATCATAGAGTAATTTTTACTGTAGTCCAAATTAAGAAACACTTTCTAAAGAGGGACTATACATTTCCAGAATGAGAGTTACTTCAGTGGCTTTTTCGTAATAACAAAATTATTCCACAGAAAAATCCTTTAATCTGCACTCGAGATTTTCTTGTGATATCCTGTGGCCTTCCAGAACACAGAGCTAACCAAACTTTTAATCCTGAAAGCCAGGAAAATAAAAGCTTTGGGTGGCATGTGTCTGGCAGCCCCAACTCAGAAGGCTTTCACTGGAGGCATGGAAACCTGTTAGGGAGTTTTCTGCAAACACTCGGTCTGATTCTGTTTGTTGTCTTAAGGAGTGGAGGAGATGAGGCTTGGCTCTACTGTCTTACTGATTGTGAAATAGGGCAGATCAGAACTGTTGTGTCTTCAGGAGCATCTGCCCCAAAACAGTTGAAATACAACAAAACTCTTAAAGGTTACACTAACAACCTCAGATAAGATGTAACTGGGGCCATTATCTGTAATTGTAACTTTTCAGTAGTGTTTTGCTGCAAATGATAACTACGAATTTATGGAAATAACACGGTGTTTGGTTTTTTGGTAGGGCAGAGCTTCAGTGCCATTTTATCTTTATTTTTGCTTAGGGCTGGTGGTGCATGTTGATAAAAGAATTACGCTGTCTGCCTTCAAGCAACATTTGGAGCCTTTTGTTGGAGTTCCATCTTCTCACTTCAAAGTCTTCAGAGTCTATGCGAGCAATCAAGAGTTTGAGAGTGTTCGGCTGAATGAGACACTTTCATCATTTTCTGATGACAATAAGGTTATTCAGAAACTCCTTTGAAACATTAAAAATACATTGGCACAATATAGACAATCTTAATTGCACAACTTATAATTTTGTGTTAATCTGCCTGGTGAAATCATGACATTGGTCTTGGCACTGTGTTACAATGTAATTCTGATATCAGTTCTAAAAGATACTCCTTTTGCCTTCTAGATAACTATTAGACTTGGAAGAGCCCTTAAGAAGGGTGAATACAGGGTCAAAGTCTATCAGCTTTTGGTAAACGAGCCAGAGGTAAGGTCTTGAATATTTCAAGAGTAGTTCATGAAAATATGTGCCCTGGCCAAGGTTTTTTTCTGAAGTTGGGGCGGGGGGGCCAGGGGTGGGGGCACACGAAGTGTCCCTCCTCCGCTTTTTCCTGCAAATTTTCCTGGATTTAGAAATGTAACCTGAGATTATTTATGCTGTTCGAATTATACAGTTGGAATGTGATCTACAGAGTCTCTCTTGCATGTCTTTGCGCAGTGTAAATGGAGGGCAAATGGAAGTAATTGTTTCTTTACTTTCCTTAACTGTATGGAAGTTACAGAGTTCTTTCCAAATAAGAAACTTTTTGCTTATAGCTGCAGTTTTCAGTAGCACTGTGCTCAGTGAACTTGTCTTGTTCTCACACTGCAGACAGCACTTAGCAGAATTGCTATCTGAATAATAGTCCTCTCTACATAGGACAAGCCTGAAGGACTGCTAAAACAAAAAAAAAAAATGCCTCTTGCAATAACACAGCTCACTTATTACATCTTTTGGGACATGGAAAGTATGAAAAGGATTTCACTATATAGGTTTCAGTCTTCAAAAATTGACCTTGTATGCACCTTCATATCAGATTTTACTATTTGGACTGAACTATAAAGTGTTTGTTGTTAATAGATGAGAATAAGAGCCTGAACCTGAGCTGAATGGGTAAAGCTGGGAATAAGATAAATTGAAAAATAGTTTCAAGTCATGGAGTTCTGTTCTGTTAAGCATACAAAGCCAGAAATGTGTCATTTTTGTAATCAAATGGCTTATTTAATTTAAAAGCTGCTTTCAAATTTGAATTGTTAATCTAATGGTTTCTGCTGTGACGTGTTCATTGTTTGACCTGACACAGGGCTGCTGCTGCACAAATTAGCTAACCCTGGTTTTAATCAGTTCATCGACTCCCTTGTTTATGATAAGCATTCTTGTGGTCATTCTGCGAGGTGGATGAACTGGTATAAAAATATGAACAGGAGGCAAACCTGCTTTTTTGTTTTGGTTTTTTAAGTCTTTAATCCCTTTATGTTCACAGCCATGCAAGTTTCTTCTAGATGCAGTTTTTGCTAAAGGAATGACTGTCCGGCAGTCAAAAGAGGAACTGCTTCCTCAGCTTCGAGAACAATGTGGCCTAGACTTGACAATCGACAGGTAAAGAGATTGCAATCTGTGAAAATTACCTAATTAAAGATTAGTTTAAAATGTGTGTGTTTTCCTCTTGCAGAGAAAGGAAGTAATGAAAGGAGCAGAAACAACTTCCTGTGGTCTTTGAATTAGATTGTGGATACAAACATAGCAGTTCTTCGCTTTCATCTCATGTAGAATGATATAAGGAGTCTTATTTACATGGAATTGCCTCTGTGCAGCATGTATACAGGTTTAGATCTGAGAAGCTTTATTCTTTTAATGATTTTCTTCATAAAGGACAGCATGAATTCAGCCAGTTGAAGCCACCTCACTAGATGCAGGTTCAGAGTAGATCACGGCAGCGAACTGTCTTGGGCACACCTGGAATATTGTGTCCGGTTCTGGCCCCTCAGCTCAGGAGGGACATAGAGTTCCTTGAAACAGTACAGTGTGGGGCCACGATTAAGGGAGTGGAACATCTTCCTTATTGAGGACAGGCTGAGGGAGCTGGGTCTCTTTAGCTTCAGGAGACTGAGGGATGAACTCATTAATATTTATAAATATCTTAAGGGTGAATGTCAGGAGGAGAGGGAGTCAAGCTGTTCTCAGTGTTGGCCAGGATTAGGACAAGGAGCAGTGGGTCCAAGCTGAAGCATAGGAAGTTCCATGTGAATGTAAGGCAGAACTTTTTCACCATGAGGGTGACAGAGCACTGGCACAGACTGCCCAGAGAGGTTGTGGAGTCTCCTTCTCTGGAGACATTCAAGACCAATCTGGACCCGTTCCTGTGTGATTTAATCTAGATGATCCTGCTTAGGCAGGGGTTGGACTGGATGATCTTCTGAGGTCTCTTCCAACTCCTGACATTCTGTGTGTCTCATCACAGGGTGTGTGTGCATACCTGACCCAGCACTGCATTTCCTTTCTTTTACCCATGATTTGTTATCTCAGCAAGGCTGAACTCTCTTTGGGGCCTTGATTCCGCATACTGTCTACTGTTAGTAATATGTGACGTGGTCTGTACTGTGGAATAACTACTGCTCTCTGTTCCCTGGAATTCCAGAAAACCTGTGAGATGTGGTAAGCAAGCTGGTGGGGCCTTTGCATATGCCTGAAGTCAGGCTGGAGCAGTCTTGGCCCTTTTTCTCTTGAGAAGAGGACTAGAAGCCTGGATGTGAAGCAGGTTTTTCTCCTTTCTCCACCATAACTGCGACAAAGGATTTTTGACTGCTGTGCTTGGTTTATGTTCTCTAGTGCCCTGCAGTTATGGCACATCACAATTTTTCTGCCTCTGTGTGTGGAGAAACCATTACAATTAAAGTTCTGTACTCATGTTTATTTGCACTTTATTTATTTGTGGCTCTGTTCACCTCCACTTCTAAATCAAAGGTCACCCTTATGTATTTGTGACACATAAATTAGATACCAGTCCTCCTCTTATCCTCCCCCTCTCCCTTTCTTCCCCACTTGTTCCTCAAAGGGGGAGGGGCGGAGGGGGGAGGAATAACAAAATTGTTAGAAGTGTTTGGGAATACTCTGTTTTCTAATCCAAAATAGGACCCTGTTGGCTTGCTCTAAATCCCTACACATTTCTTGCACTGAACAAGCAGAAATGCAGGATTGTTTTCTTTGTCTGTGAATGACATGGCACTAAGCCATCAGTATGATACCTTTGTCAGGAGTGTTTCAGAATGTTCAACTCTTCCCTGAAAAACCTAACCAGCCTTGCATAAATGAGCTGTATCTCTGGTTTTTCAGAAAATACTCAGTGGAAAGTGCTTATGAGCAATTTAAATCCCGATGTTTTCTTTGATGTATTTACAGGTTTCGTCTACGAAAGAAAACCTGGAAGAACCCAGGCACAGTGTTTCTGGATTATCATATCTATGAAGAAGATATCAATATCTCAAGCAGTTGGGAGGTCTTCTTAGAAATACTTGATGGTAATAATTATATAGTATCAAGAGAAAGATAACATTACAGACTTTTTTCCTTTAGAGCGCATTGGAAAGTGTACTCTCCCTTTTTACCTATTTAAAGAGTATTACTGATATTAATTACATTTTATTAAAAAAATAAAATTAATAAAAGCGCTGTGTGAAACTGGGGGTTGGGTCACTGTGCAAGTGCAGTTCTGTTGTATACAAAACCTATAGAAGTGTCTATACATTAGGGTTTTATTTGTATCAATCTTTTCTACTAGTATTGGTGTTGTATGTGTCTATGTACATAACATAGAATTTTTTTAAAAGTCAGCACAGCTGTTCAGTCATTTAGTGATTTTCAGACAGGAGTGAAGAAATTAATTTTCTGTCATGAAGTACTAATGTTTTGACCAGACCTTGGTTATCAAAACATTTTTGGATCAAATGTAAGAGACCAGCTTGTTTATTAAATTCTGCTTAAATATCATTAAAAGCATGGCATTTCTCATGCTGTCATTTGCACAAACACTTAAAATTTGGATTCCTAACACAAAGACATAACTATCCATTTATTCAGGAGTTTTCTTCACAAGCCTTCCTGGCTTATGTCTCATTTAGCTGTTACTCCAATATTCTGGCAGCTGTTCAGTCCAGGTGTTGTTAATTTAATTTTAACATTGTGCTAATGCAAGTACAAAACTTGACATGAACGTAGGAGTTCAGGAGGCCTGCAGGTCCCCATAGGCGTATGTATCGGCTCACACCTCGTTAAAACTTCACAGCTGTAACTATTTTTGATTGGTTTTAGATTATTAGCAGTACTGTTTCTGTAGTGAGTAGGTCTTGGAGGTACTACTTCTTAGACCTCTGTAGCCCATGTAGTTCACAGACATGCCACATTATGAACTTAGAGGGCTTTCAAGCATTCTGTAATGTCTTATATAACGGTTAAGCTCTGCCCAAAAGGTGCAACTTTAATCCATCTTCTGCACAAGATACAGTAGATCCCACAGTGTCCTTCAAAAATTGTTGTAACTGCTGTTACTGCAGATTGTTGGAAGAGTGTAAAGGCAACTACCTTGTTCTTCAGCTAAATGTGGAATACGTCAGGCAGGTAAATAGGGTGACTTAGAGTAATTTACAGTTAAGTTTCTTAGCATAGTAGCTCTGCATCATGCTGTTGCAGATATTGTAAATTAGTTCTCTGCCTCTGAGGAAAACCTAGATAATTGTCTCAGACTTGAAATAAGTGCTGAGAAGCACTAGGTGGCTGTATCTTCATTTCAGACACTGGGTTAGTGTTGGGAGGCAGCAGAAATGTAGGCAAGATCATATAAGGTATTTAGGGAGAAGCTTCAACAGTGATGGTGGCTTCATGCAAAACAAATGTAATGGTGAACACAGATGTTAAAGCTGCAAGTTCTGCATGCTTAATTGCAAAATTACAGACTGGTTTAAAACAAAGATCAGCCCTTTGGTATCACTTCTGCTTATCTGATTGTAGACATTAACAGTATTACCTGTCAACCAGAGAAAGGTGTTAACTGAAACTGATAAATAAAGGCTGGAGATTCTTCAAGGTGATAGGTGTGAAGCAGGCTTTCCTTACTAGGTACAGTTCATCTGTGAAATCTGCAAGTCAAGATTTTGGCTTCATTTTGGTGAATTGGGTGAAACGCATGAATAAATACTGGATTGCTGAGGAAAGTCTTGTGCAAATGCAGGATCTGGAGATAGGCCTGTGTTTGGGTGGATAACTGAGCTGGGGGCGATGGAAAAAACTAAAGAAGGGTATGCCCTAAAGAAGGGTATGCCTTCTAAAGGATGCTATCTATATAGAAAAAGCTCCTTGAAAGGAGTTATCATGAATAAAATGTTCAACTGAATCCTAGTCCCCCTCCATCTTTTGTGGTGTGTGGTCTTGCAGCACACTGATGAAGTTCCATTGTGTATCATGCACTTTTCCATATTTCACATATTTATGCAGTGGGGAACCCCTGATTTTAAATAGAATGTTTTGTGACATTCATATAAATTTCTTTCCTAGGAATCGAAAAGATGAAATCCATGTCACAACTTGCTGTTTTATCGAGACGATGGAGGCCATCAGAGATGAAATTAGAGTCTTTCCAGGAAATAGTGCTAGAGAGCAGCAGTGTTGAAGAATTAAAAGAGAAGGTAAAATATGTAACATGATGCAAGTTTCTTGTGGTTTCTAAGGGCCTCATTGGTGTCATTTGCTGGGAAGTACACAGAAGTCATGGCTGCACAAATCTTGCTGCATGTATGTTATTTTTTCCGAGGATCCAAGAACCTGCCTCATCCTATTACCAAAGCCACATGAATTATCAGCTTTAGCTCATAGTTTCCTGTAATGATCTGATATCCAAGCGTTCAGGTGAATGCATGCAAAAACCCCTCAAAGTTCAATAAGCATGTTGTTACCTGTGTCCCTTATCCTTGAAAAACACATATGAAAGACAAGTCTGAACAAGTGCAGGTTTATTTTTCTTTAAGGTTGGTATTTTGGTGTTTCAAAATACCAAACCTCTCAGCCTTGTCGTATTGGAATTTGACAGCTGTTGCTTAGGGACAAAGTAACTGTACCAAGTAGTGAACTACATTTTGGAAAGAAATATGACTATGGCATGGCTGCTTTTTGGGGGCCTTCTTCCTTAAGGCCAGAACCCTCTAACAGGTAAGCAGACATATGCCACCCTAGCAGAAATCTAGAGCAGATACATTTCTTGTATTGAGACTGTTCTGTTAATCTAGTGAGTCACAGGGTTCCACTCTTAGAACCATGGTTATTGATGAGGCAGTGCCAAAGTGCAAGAAGGCCACCTTGGATGTTGAGGTCAGCAGAAATCCTAGTACCAGTGAAGCCTGCCAGGCTCACCTCACTGAACATCCAGCAGTTGTAAGGTAGGGTTGTAGGGTTAGTTCCTAGCCTGGAAGGAGGACTGCTGTTCTCAGCTGCCCCAAAATGCAACAGCCTCGGGTTTGTGCAGGAACACTGATGAAGCTGTGGCCTGGCTTCTTGTGTTCTTCAGGTAGAAAGGAAGCTACAACTACAAGGTTCTTGCTTTCAGTCTTCAAGGTTTACTCTTTACTTGGAGTCAGCTTTTGTTTTCTTGTCCCAGGAATTGTTGTACAGGGAGCAAACTTAGCGGTGTTCTCTCTGAAAGGCCTTAATCTTTTTACTCCTGCCAGTAATAAAAGTGAATGACACACCTCTAGTAAGATATGTTTGGACAGCTGTTCTTTTCAATTTTATTAGCACAGTGTAGGGCTACTAGTATATTTCAGAATTTGTCTGGCTGTTATCAGGATTTTTGTTTATCCTTGTTTCCTAAGGAAATGAGAGTTAGGAAATTACACAGGCTGTGAGTGTCTCCTTGCAGCAGGTTTAATTTGAACATGTCTGTTTTAACAGCGCATTTAAAGGAAGAAAGAGTCTTTGAGCAAATCTCTCCGAGTTTGGGGAAGATTCCCGGCCAGAGATAAACACACATCTGAGCTAGTGCCTGCTTTGCCGTGGAGACGAGACTGCAGACTGTGCTTGAGTTTAGGGCAAGGCAGTGACAAGGCTGTGATGAGGGAGAGCTCCACCAAGGCTGTGTGACAGGTGCTAGGACTGGCTGTGGCTGCAGGGGATGGATGATGCACTCTGTGCACTGGAGGGATGCACAGCAGGGCCAGTGGCAGGGGGGGGAGAGCTCCTTAGGGAACAGTGGGGTCACTGTGGTAGGACATCTCTGTGTGTGTGTCATGGGGTTGTCATGTGTGTTTTACCGCTGCTCCTGCTCCCAGGTTGACTTGACAATAATAGGTTTCATTTGGGGGGAGGGGGGCAGGGAAATGCTAATCGACCTGAAGGTTTAACATGAAGCAGTTGATCTATTTGTGTCTTGGAAGTTTGATCCATTACTAATGAATTGTTACTGTCGACTTAGTTCTGTCACCCCATCACTGTAAAGTGTGATGAAATACTATCACAGCAATACTATCACAGCAAGGGTCACCTCTGACACTAGTAACCTCAGAAATTTAAGTTTGTACCTTGTCACAGTAATATTGTGCTAACTGGACTTCTGAATAATTTAATTGATTTCTAGATTTGGCAGGTCTATGCATAACATTTTTGTGGAATAGTATTAAATCCATCATTTTCTTCTCTTTACAGCTGAGTGAGATAAGTGGAATACCCTTAGAAAACATAGAATTTGCAAAAGTAAGTGAGACTTTGCTTGGTTTTACCTTAAAATGGCATGGATGTATGACTGAGTTTTGTTCACTAAGTAATTGTCTCTTCTCAGGGTAGAGGAACATTTCCATGCGACATCTCCATACTAGAGATTCACCAAGACTTGGAGTGGAATCCGAAAGTATCTACATTGAATGTCTGGCCTCTGTACATTTGTGATGATGGTGCAGTAATATTTTATAGGTATGTATGTTATTGCAGTATAATAAACCATGCACAGAAATCTGTGTGTAACGTGAGGGGTGATGCAATCAACAGAATCATAAAAATACTCCTCTGTTTTAAAGGCGAAATGCTTCTCAAAGGTTTAAACTATTGAGCTGAAATGTTTGTGCTCAGCTTCTGAAAAATCTGAATGTGAATTATGTTTGTTGGTCAGGAAGACAAACACCGTACCCTCTTACTCAGTCCTTCCCCCCTAAATCGGTGAGAACAGTGCTGAATGCAAAACTAGTTGCTATGCTTGAGTGTGTGTCTGGATTTAATATATTAAAATAGAACCATTTTTATGCAAGAGCACCTTGCCATAGGTTTTAGAGAGCAAGGATTTTGAGTTTGTCTTTAAGAAAATAGTATGGCTTCTACAGAAAAAAGGATGTTACGATAAAAATGTTAGCTTGAAAAATGTTCATCAGCTGGGGGAAGTAGCCCAAAGTCACTGTTTTAGGACTAAGAGCTTAAATATTGTCATTTCTGCCAAACTTGGGTGGGGCAACCTCACAAACACATTGTCTCAGGTATTTTTCATACCTGCATGTGAGTTTGGGGCAAACAGCTGGTTGACAAACTGCTGACCTTGAAGAAAATTATTTGGGAGAGTGGCTGGTGGTTTGGAGGGGGGCTGGCTGACAAGCTGCTTCCAACTGTTAGCCCTGTGACTGAATAAAGAGCAGAGTCATAGTTGTCTGTAAAGAACAGGACCTATCAGGTAGGTAGAAGAGTATGGGCTTGACTCTTGCTGCTTCCCCTGGATCTGCTGCCATTTGGAACTGAATGTGTCTCATAGAAAAGCAGGTTTAGAGAGATAGAAGATCCATGAGGAGTATCCCACTTACCTGTGGCTTTTTACTGAGTTGCTCCAAGCGAAAACGTCCAAAATCTACCTATAGTTACTGTATTAACCTGAGTTCTAACGTGTATTTGCATTTTAGGGATAAAACTGAAGAACTAGTGGAATTAACTGATGAGCAGAGAAATGAACTAATGAAAAAAGAAAGCAGCAGGCTCCAGAAAACTGGACACCGGGTAACCTACTCTCCTCGTAAAGAAAAAGCACTAAAAATTTATCTGGACGGAGCACCAAATAAAGATTTGATTCAAGACTGATACTCGCTATAGCATTTTCCCTGGGGAATTTTTTTGTTTAAAATAAAAAGGCTCACTACTACTGTGTAGTGCCGTAACGGCAGGACACTCATTAGGTGTAAAGCGCTGACACCAGCACTGGTTGGGCTGTGTTACCAATCAGAAGCGCAGTGCCCTGTTGGGTCACTGTTTAACTTGGAACCATGTTGTGCACTATAGTCAAATGTACTGTAAAGCTAAAAGGGATGTGCAAATAAAAGATTAGAACTAAAAAGTGGGCGGGAGGGAAATGAGTGAAAATCTTTGAGGACAGTGTGCACATAGTAGCTAGTGAAACTAGCCTCAAACGGGATACTCATAGCTTAATAATAAAAGCTGTGCAAAGGCCATGAAAGAATCCTTTTTTCTGTTTGTTTCACTGATACACGCATTACCTCATCAGAGAGCGAAGTAAATGTTAACACATTGGTTCTAGAAAAGCAACAGAAAAGGGTTGAAGATGAAAAAGCAAGTGCTGCAGTTGTCAGGTTTTAGAATATTCTTCCATAAAACAGGTAGTCCAAGAGGTGTCTGAGGAAAGCTGCCAGCGGGTGTCGGTTCACCCTGCAGAAGTGCTGTTGTAAGGTAAACTGGGTTTTAATAGGTCGGGGAAGCCGACGAGCAGCTCTACTATATTGCGTACAATGTGTAAATATAATTTGCCCTGTCCAGTCACCGGAACAGCAGTTCAGCTATTTACCATGGTATTTCTTTTCACATATCGACAGTCATTCTGTACATTTGGAAGTATAGTTGCCTATTTAAATTTGTATTCATTCTCTGTTTGATGATGCTGGGTACTTTAGTCTTGTATTTCCCCCTCGTTAATGAAGTTTTTGTTTTGTTCAGCTACTTTTTGTACATTTTGTTTGAGACTGACACATTTGCATCTTCTCCACCCACTGAAAAGGCATTTTCTTCTTCCCAGCTGTATGTAGTCAGAGATTGGGGCAACCTTTAACACCTCAACATACAAACTTGGTAGTTCGGGTTGTGGTGCAAAGACTGATGCAGTCAACATGATTTCATTACAAAGCCTAGGAACAGCAATTCTTCTGCTTCGGTCCATAAAGATCAATAGAGAACAATTCTCCATAGTTTTTTTGAAAACCACCTAATTTATAACAAGCGGAAGATTTTGGTAAACTTTTTCATGCCAGATGCTGTTTACAACAATGAACATGCCAATAAAACATCTGTTCATTCTGTTGTGTTATTTTAATCATTAAATGCTGTGGTTTTTATCTGAAAAAAAGATGGAAATATTTCGTGGAAATAAAAGACTTTTCCAAGGCAATGTCAGAATTGTAAGGCTGTGTGTGTGTGCGCGCGTGCGTGCGTGCACCCCCATGTGTGCACACACTTGTGGGGAAATGCTTTGTAACCTGTCTTCTGTCCCACTTTATCCCTTTTCCAGAAGTTAATTCCTCACCAGCAAAACTTCTGAGCTCCAGATGCGACTGACAGCTACCTTCTGCTCAGAAAGGAGAAAGGATTCTGAATAACTGAAGGTCTTGTTCTTTTTTGGGCACTGACCCACAGCAGGCTAAAACTCCAAGGAAACTGGCAGCCTGAGAGGTGCTGCATAGAGTAATTCCCTTGTTCTTCCTCCTGTTTGACTTGTGCCACCTCTTGTCCACGTTAGATGAAGTGGAAGCAAAGAGCAAGTGAGTACCCACCTGGGAGGTAGGGTGCTTCATCAAGCTACCACTTGCATAGCTACATAGGCTGCTCAGGAGTCCTTGGAGGTTTGGGGAGAGAGAAAAGGAGTTGTGAAGTTTCAAACAGCCACATTTGGAGAGGCAGAAATGTAGAGGTGGAATCAAGTAGGGTTAAGAGTTCCAAAGCCTGCTTGCTTACCCTCTAGCCATTCTGGGAAAAGCTACTGAGGCTGTCTTACTGCTAAGCTGAAGTTAAGAGTTTATGATCTGCCTCTTAGGAGAGCGGGTGATGGTAGAGTATAGTCAACAGATACTTTAACAGGTATTTCCTAGGAAGATACACCCATGTAGTGCAGAATGCTGCCCTGTATGTTGGCACTATTTAACTCTGACTCAAGCATAGTCTTGTCATCCCATTGTCTATTTTGCCCTTGGGAGACAGGGCCTGAAGAGTCAGGTTGAAAAGCTCCTCTATAGTAACCCATGTGTTTTGTGCATGTAAATATCTGTTACTTACGTGGAAAATGCTTTAGGCTTTTTTTGATAGTGTGCCCCTTACATAGTGGGAGGAGGCTAAGGACAATTGTGTATGAAGCTCAAGGGATGCTCTAGATGTGGAACTTGAGTCACATGGAAGGCTGCTGCAGGACAGGTGGCATCCATAGTATGCTGCTGACAAGCAGCTCTGGGTCTATTCACCTACAGGGGAAACATCCTTTACCTTTTCCATCTTTCCACAATATGTGTGTGTGGCAGGGCAGGGACAGACACCAGACACAGAGATTCTGTATGTTGCAGTTTCAGTGATTATATTTTCTAAAGAAAAATGAAAAGTGATGTAAAATCAATGGCTAAACCAGTCCAAAGTAGATGGTTCTCATTCTAGAAAAATAAACAATTCTAAACAGTTGCTTCTTCAGTCACTAATAATTTAAGATTTATGCTTATCTGTGTTTTTGAGTACAAGTACTGATTGGTTTATTTCTAATGTACAGGGGAAAGTACCAATCCAGAAGAAACACAGATAAATTTATCTTTGTCTTTGACAGAAGGTTTGGTCCAAGGATCAGATGAATTCAACAACAATGTGAACATGCAGGTTTGGTGCACAGAAAAGGATGCTTATTGAGGACCTTGTTTATTGCACTTCTATCCAGCAGTATGTGTTTAGGGTTTATGTAAGCGAGACACTAGACAAAAATTTCTAAAAATAACTAAATTCTCTGGTGCTTGGATTTTAAATTTCATCTCCCAAAAACAGGTCATGAGCTGAGTCAGGCTCAGGCTTCAAACCTGCTTGGTCCTCCAGAGTTTCCAATTCTTTACGCACTTCCTGAATGACACTGCTTTCTTCATAGTCAGAAAGAACATCTCTGGGTATCAAGCTGAGAAATGGCATCTCCTCCATGATTAAGGGATCTTCTTTTTCATTATTTCTGGTTTCGTTGGCGGACAGCTCACATACAGATGTAGTGCTGTGGCTGTTGGAACAAGAGACACATCTGGTCACACAGTGCATCTTCTCATGCTCTTTTGCTAGTTCCTTAATACAACTGCATTCCCTCCCCACATGAAAACACTTTATGTGCGTAACACTGTCAGATCTACTGCAGCTGACTTCATAAACATCTGATTTTTACGTGCTTGACAGCTGGAGAGTTAAAGATGAGGTTTCCATGTAGAGGCAGAAGAAATATCCTAATGGCAAAACCTGTTTGACACTGGGACACAAGAAGGTAGGGAACCTTAGCACAGCCTGGACCTTCTACCTATACAAGCACTCATGGTGACTAGTCCTTTCTGTTCATGTCACAATGTAAGTTAAGAACAATGATACTCCAGCTTAAAAGGTATGCAGCAAAAATGTTGTTTGCCATCAGGCTGTAGAGTTGAGAAACCTGAGTGTTCTATATTTGGCTTTAAATAGCTGTATTTGCTGCTATCTTTGGTTTGAAAGTTGCCTGCAAACAAACATCCATCCCATAATGGTTGTAAGAACTTTAAAAGAGAACCAGAATGATTTGTAGTTGTTGACAGAATTCAGGGGAAGAAACCTGACTGGTGTACCCACTGTGTCTGCGCTGCATGTCTCTTTGCCCTGTGACAGTGCAAGCTGGCCACTGCTTGTGCCAGGCACCCCTCAGCAACTGCTTTCTGCTACTCCCTCTTTCACTGGAAATGGCAAATGAACCAAAGACAGTCCTGACGCTTACGTGTGTGCCTTTTGAGTTCTTGTACGCTTTGCCTTCCAGGAGTTCCAATACTTCTGTTTGTGGGCAGACTTATGCCCATGTTCTCCAGGATATAATTTGATAGTTGCTGTGTTTATCACTCAGGGGTAACGCTTGGCCAAGGGCCATTCCTAGCAGAGATAGGCTGTTTCTTTTAGTAAAAAGTTATCCGAATCTTCACAGTACTGTATTTATAGAAACCTACAGTTACTGTATTACAATAATACTGTATTTGTGGTAATCCTTAACAGATAAACACACTTCTTGTGACTACTGCTAGACAGGTCAGTTCTATTCACACTGGAATTAATTTCTGGAATTAATTAATCAACTGTGCCTGCTTCCTTAGACCCCATTAATAAAACAAAATGTTAACTGATTTCTTTTCATGTGCTACAGAATGTAGAAATAGAGTTGGATATAGAGAACTATTAACCTACATGCGTAGGGACATGGTTTAGTGGTTGGACTGGCAAGCACTAACTTAATGATAAGTTTTAGCTTCTAGCAGAAAATGCAGAATTGTCCTGATTCCTACTCAACAAAATTCAATGACAGTGGAGAAGTCTGCACAGTATGAACAGCTGACTTTACGTCAGTTGTAGGGAAACTGAAAGTGCAAGCAAACATGTATCTTTTTTGTGATAGATGGGAACTATAAAGTTGATCAGTAGGCACAGGTAAGGGCCAGACTTAACTGCATGTATTAAAATGTCTTTCATATAAAAGCAAGCAAGATGCTTAAGAAAAGCCCAATCTGACACAGAATGTTGATGGACAAGAGCTGTGTGTAAAGAATTAAATTGAAACAGTACATCTCAACTTTCTGATTGATTAAAAAGAAGTACCAGCCTGATTAACTCGCAGATGTACTTCAGACCGGATTAAGATTTTACCGAACTCAATTAGGCATGTCTGTGTGGGACAAAGGTTTGAGAAAGTTCCAGTGCAATGAAAAAACGCAACACAATGCAAAAAGCTGTCAAAGCAAGTTCCACATCTGTTTATCACAGAGACACCCCTCAAAAGTTTGAAGCAGCTTGCTTGCCACATTTTGATCTTTACCTCTGAGGCTGGCAGATCAAGCCACCTGCACATGGGCATCGCTCAAGTACTCCATCGGGTTCCAGTTCCCAGGTGATCAGGTTGAGAAGTCTGTTGGTAGGGTCGTGGCAGGGTTCGCCTTCTTCAGGCAATGGAGTGCACACAGGGAACAGGAGTTCTGCATGGCACAGTGAATCAATTTTATTATTTAATTAGTCATTAACTGCTGAATTGAGATCACCTGATCTTTAGGTGACATAAACTACCTGCAAGACACAGACCTCAAAAACTTTTAAGTCCCCTTACATACTGGGACACTGTAACTTAATGTTCTTTCCACTAGGTGGGAGTAAGACATCTGAAGCTTATGCTTGATGAGGAAATCCTTCATGGAAAGACTACTGTCAATACAGTAGTTACTGCACAACTCCATCCCTTGAGATCTGAAAGACTATTCCGAAACCAAAAAAACCTCATGGTACAATCCTTGGCAAGGAGCACTAATGGTTTAGAATCGAGTAACTATCTCTGCATTTCAGAAGTCCTGAATTTTTCCTATTTCTTTACAGAGGTAGTAATGAGGTGATAAGAACTACTACTACTACTCAGCCATTTAATCTGTAGTAATTCTACAATAGGCAAAGCTGTCATGCATTTGGGGCTTGGCACCCTTGTTTCTGCACAGGGGTGAATTTCAATCCACATAAAAAATCTATTTAGAAGGTTATGTGGTTTGAATTTCACGATACTTGTAACAGCCTGGAATTCATCTCTTCCAGATGTTCTTATAAAACCTCCCTTCCTCCTCATGTCTTATTTTTTTTTTGTGGTATGGCAGAATAGAATATGTGAATAGTTCTGAATGTAAGGTTTTTAGAGGCTTGTTCGAAATATCTATGTGTGTGTGCATACAGATACACACATATGTCTTAAGGTATATGACTTACCAGTTCCTAATTCAAAACCAGATGCCTTCTTCAGCAGCACATGCCCCATAGTTTACTAGTTTTATATGAAAAAGCACAGGTGAAGACAGTCCAGTTGTGACGAGGACAAGGTTTTGCAATATTCTAGTGATGGAGAGGCCTTGAGGTTAGGTCTTGCCTGAAAACCCTGAAGCACTGCTAAAGCTGACATTGCAGAGAATAAAAGTCTATTTTTATTAATCAATAGCTCTATTTAAACTTTTAATAATAGTGTTCCATCAATATTCAAGTCTGCTGTTCCTTCCTGAATTACAGGTCTGTACAAAATCTCATTTCAGTACAAGCACTAACATTCAAATTAGTGTCAATGTCTTATGCTGCTGAAATAATCATAGTGAAGACAGAGCTTGTTTGGATGGCCCAGAAAAGCAGGGCTGCAGAAGCATTATTACTTTCACAGTAGATGAGCCTGGTGCTACTAACACAAATAGATGTAAATTTACCAATTTACTTCTCTCTGCAGCATGAGCAGAGATTCATTCACAGACCTGCAAGGTGCAAGTAATAGGCCTATTTTAAAAGTATTCTTCCTGTCTCATTTCAGAATCAGAGTACAAAGAAACCTCTACCACAGCTTGGCAAAAGCTGTAAACACTTTAGGCAGGAACCTGATGAAGGGGGAAATAAAGCTGCTCTAGCCAAAACCTGCCAAAACTGAACTTACTGAACATCGACGGTCTGATATGTAATGCTCAAAATTAACAAGGAAAAGCTGAGCAGACCCATTTGCCTTCTAATGGTGTTTGTTCCTTTGTTTTCCTGATGTGCCCTAGCAGCCTGACCAACCAGCAGGCTGGTGGTGGGATGGGCAGCCCAACTATCCGCAAAGGTATAGAATCACCTCCTACTCACTGCAAGAGCCAGAAAGAAAATATCCGACGAGTCTACCTGGTATAGAAAGATGGTTGTAATTTTATCCTGTCACTACAAAATTAAGGTGAACTCTGACATAAGCAGCCAGGGGATATGAAACTGTAGAAGTAGTTGGGCCCTGACCAGGCAGGATTTAGAACTGATTTCAGGCCTTATACCTTCACCTCCTCTCCTCTGCAAATCAAGTTTCAAATTCCCATCTGGACTGACAACATAATCTGGAACATCATTCCTCTCAGTATCTTGGCTACCCAGTCAGTATTACATAGCACGGTGTCCTGGAAGGCTTATATAAAACTCATGAGCACGAAATGTATCTGCGGTCTGGTTCTGATGGGTACTTGCTGATACGAAGGAAAAGCCACACTGAGTAATCTCATTAATGTATTTTGTACATTTTTAGTTCTTTCAGTTTTGCTCCATTTGGTGAAAATTTGGTAAGAGAGCTCTGCTCTCTTTAATGACAGAGATTCTCCCTTACAAACAGTAGATTTCTATGCTTCTCATTCTTTTTTTCTGTGCATTAGGCTTTTTTTTATTCACCATTGTGCACCCATCACCAGTTTCTCCCTCCTAATTCTATTAAAATTTTATAATGAAGTGAATGTGGTGCACTCCACGGGCCAAGGGAGACTGACCTAGTGATTCTGTGGAGATTTAACCGCTTCACCAGGGCAAAAGAGCTAAATATTAGCACTCCCACGTTATAAAGCGAAGAGGATGAAAAGCAAAACCTCTGTACCTTTCTGGAAAGCACAGCACATTCCAGGGTTGCAGTCATGTTGGTTCTCACAAATGGTACCGTTCTCTCCTTTGGAAGTGGCTTTCCTGCACTCGCCCCAAACGCAGAGCTGGTCTCCACAGCATTCAACATCCCGGGAGCAATGCTGGCAAACAGGAAGGGCACATGACAGAACTGTCATCCTCTCATTAACTGCATGTATCCACAGCCAAACATTAAACCCTGGTCCTGAAGACAACTGCAGGTGTGTGCTTTAAATGGATGCAGAACCGCTTCGGTTCTCACCTTCAAGCACACCCAGATCTACCTGCCAGACAGGAACTGCTGCAGCAGAGCAACAGCGCTCTTTCTGTGCCGTGCGACTTTCACTCTCACAAAGCCTGAATCTTTGTTTTAGTATGTACATGACAAGCAATCATCAGCCAACCATCCTACAGTATAATACTGATTTCAGGACAGCTTTTTGCAACCAAGGGAAACAAAAATAATAAACAAAACATTATCAATGGAAAAATCATTGATTTTTTTCTATTGTTAAATGCAGTCAGGAATTTACAATTAGTTGTTCAGAAGGATTACTTTCAAAGCAAAAATTCTTACCAAAACCCTATTTTTAGTTGTATTAAGAACCAGACCTCATTTATAACCAAGAATTTTTGAAAAAATAAATCTCCTTGAAAATCAGAAGTGCAATTCTCTAACTAGACATGACAATTTTACAACGTTTATAAATATATAAAGGGTGAGTTTCAGGAGGATGGCTCCAGGCTCTTCTCAGTGATGGCCAGTGATAGAACAAGGGGAAATGGTTCCAAACCGGAACATAGAAAGTTCCATCTTAATATAAGGAGGAACTTTTTCCCTGTGAGGGTGATGGAGCACTGGAACAGGCTGCCCAGAGAGGTTGTGGAATCTCCTTCTTTGGAGACATTCAAGACCAATCTGGACATGTTCCTATGTGATCTACTCTAGATGATCCTGCTTGGGCAGGGGGGTTGGACTTAGTGATCTTTTGAGGTCTCTTCCAGCTCCTAATATTCTGTGATTCTGTAATTTTGTGTCTTTGCATGACACTTATGGCTTTGCATGGCAATTGTCCCAATGTTTCAACTAAACACGCACTTAATAAACCAACCAAATAAAAATGGTGTTATCACATGGTTTCTTTTTCTAGATAGTTTTATTAACATCTTAAAGATTCCTAGTAGGTCAGAGCTTTAACAGCTTTTTTTCTGTGTAAAAGCCCTGTCTGGGCAATCATACAAAATCGGAATTTCTTTTCCACCAGACCCCACAGTAAGCGCTTAGCACAGGGCAAGAAGTAGGACTATGCTAGCACTATTAAGAGCTGCTAATTAAAAAGAAAAATGTTTTGTAATTGTGCTGGTGCTAGGTCAGGGAATTGATCCTACAACCTTCAGTCTGACCTCAGTATAACAGGAGGGTTGATAGGACCCAATTTTTACTTTCTTTGTGCTATAGCTATTCTACTGAAGACTGCAAAGAAAAGAGGAGAGGGTAGGCATTAGGTCATACCAATCTTGTTTTTTAATTATTCCTTATTAACATGGAAAAAGCAATTTAATATTTTCTAAAATACAAAGAATAAGCTTTCTTAATGACACTTGGGCATATACAGGACTTGCATTCAAACAAGCATTCAGCCTACTGGTCCACAGCCCTGAGGTTATCAAGGTAAGTAAGTATTTAAATGATTTCAGGAACTGCCTCTTGCTTTTAGATTTCTTATAGTCCCATTGATGACATGACTTTACAGCAAGGTAAAGACTTGACTGCAAATGCTTTGAGGAAGGAATTTGTCTCACAAGAGGCCATCAGCAGAACTTAGGTGACAAGGGACAGTCAGATGAAAGGCTGATCTTAAACTGGACTGCTTGGGCACCTGTCACCTACAGAAGGAAATGTAGCCATCACTACTACCAAGAACGTTTATCTTTTAGCTCAAAAGACAGGAATATACTGCTTCCTGAGGTTCAGTGATCCAACTAATGTAAATGATCCATGCAAGAGGCTCATTTACAGAAGCAATGCGCTACAGCACTGTACAAGTTGTCAACAATGGGAAGAGCACAGGCTGCTGCAATTCTCTTTGAAGCGCTGGAAGAGATGGAAATGACCAACTGTCAGCTGAGCCTTTGGAGCTGGCACAATACTTCCTCTTTGCCTGTTCCACTGGCAACTTACAATGTGTTATTTACGCTGTCCTTAGGCTAGCTAACAAGCTTGAGTCAGGAGGATCAGAGGGCAGATTTTAAAGCATATGTGAATAGAAAACTTCAATCTGTTAACAGGAAAAAAAAACAACCCGAAACACTACACGTGCATTCTTAAACCTCACTCAAGCAGAAAACTTTGCAGCTTCTTCTCTATTAGTTTTGACTTGCTGGCATTAGCAAAAATACCTTATCAATTGAGTTTATAAATATAAAAATAAAATTGCATCCTATTCAGGACTTACTGTGTGCTGAGTTTTACAGAGCTCGCATTTGTATTCAAAGGTGGAGAACTGGCAATATTTCCCTGTTTCACAGTCTTCATCAATGATGCACTCCTGAAGAAAAGGATAAAAGTGTCATTTGCCACTGTGTGACAGAAATGCAAGTCTTCTTGAAATACCAGAAGGTCTTGATTGATCACATTTCTTACTTGGGAAACAGGGAGAAAAGCATGCTTTGGTTCTTCATACAACCACAGTTCTGTAACAGGACAACGCGGTCTCCCTGGCATTAGGTGGCTTTACTTGTATAAATATTTACTTGTATAAATATAACACCAGTGCCAACTTGAGAAACTTTGCAGCATAGTTAAGTTCCTCATGCCCCTAAAGCAGAAAGGAAACATGTTTCCTTTTCCTTTTAACTGCACAGGGCAGACAAATTCTTCTCAGGCAGGCTTTGCAGCTCCTGAGCATTTTTGTCAGCAATAACTTCTATGCTGCAAAATGCAGCACAGATTCTTTCCATAGGACTGGGAATGTTAAATGTGCCTGAGACTTCATGGTAACAGCAGCACTACCTTACAGCCAGTACTTCTGGGAGGCAGTACATGTCATACATTGTTTGATTTCCTTTCTTGGTTGATGGCATGTCTCTCACTTACCTGTCACCACAGCCCATCACCTGCAAGCTCACACAGCTGCAAATATCTAAATACCTACACATGCAAATTTTAAATCATTACTTTCACTTAATTTGAATATTGCATCATGCCGTTGGCATCTCCCTGTCGTATACTGAGTTAATTTACATTTAGTAAGGTTCTAGCCTGCCAAAGAGGTGATTTCCGCATTGCGCACTTTTGAAATGCGCGTAGCAAACTCAGTGTTTCCTCTCTCCTTGGTCCCGGCACAGGAGCCTTCAGCAGACAGGTCTGAATGCTAATTTAACATTGAAATGTATGGAAAAGCCACACACCACATCCAGACAACAAAAGAATAAATCATAGCAACATTATGAATTGCTTGTACTCTATCAATGGCTTGTTACCACCCTAAGGTTGATGGTGTGTCTTTGCTATTCATCAATTAAAAAAAAAAAAAAAAAAGAAAAAAAAGGAAAGAAAAAGGAATTGTACAAAAATACCCAAATTCTCTGAAGAAACCACTAGACTGCTCTTTGGCAGATATTAATCTCACTTGCTGGAGCAGATCAGCTGTCATCTGTGCAACCCTGACTGAAAGTTTCCACTAAGCTTTTAATTTTCTATTTCTACTTTTTTAGATCATTTCTTCCTAAACTGCTATGTTCACACCATGCCAGTTGGGTTTTGTGTTTCACCTGGACTGAAAATTAGCTCAGCAAGAAGTTTCAGAGAAGCTCTTAAATTACTATACTCACTGAAAGAAGAAAATATTACACTGTGAAACAGCTATACTGTCTTCAGACCTTCCCCAAATTAAACCTGATGGAAGCTTCTTGCCCCGTGTAAGATAAAGCTGCCTGGCATGAGGAGCAATGCCTTGTCTGAGTTATCCATTTTGGTTACCTCAGATATTTTCAAACAATCTGATTACGCAGAACATAGAACAGAAGTCAAAGAGAGTCTAGGTCCTGCTTCTTTTCAAGTCAATGACATATACATTACATGTTTATAATTATGAAGCAATTGTTTCAGCTGTTTTAAGACTTTATTACCACTGGGTCTAGGCTGCTATAAATTATCATAATGTTTTTGCAGCTTCATTCTTCCAGCACAGTGTTGTGGTTTAACCCAGCAGGCAGCTAAAACAACCATGCAGCAGTTTGCTCACTTGCCCCGCCAGTGGAATGGGGGAGCAAATTGGGGAAAAAAATGGTAAAACTCATGGGTAAAGACAGTTTACTAGGAAGATAATTAATACTACAAAACAAGGGATGCACCGCACAATTGCTCATCACCTGAAGCTGGAAAGTCCTTGACTTGGTGTAACATTGTCTAGCACTAACCAAACTATCAGTGTGTTATCAATGTTATTCTCACCCTAAATCCAAAACAGCACTAACCACCTGCGAGGAAGAAAATTAACTCTATCCCAGCCAAAACCAGGACGAGCATGTGTTCTGCTTGTTTACTTTTCTGTTGCTACAAAATGTGGTGGGTCAAAATCCAAAAGCTGTATAGTATGTTTGAGGTTTTGCGGTTCCAGTTAGCACTTGGCCACTTCTCTTCCTCAGCAGCCATGCTTTTTCTAGCCAATTTTCTGTCCATAGCTTCATCAGCTTCTTTTATGAATCCCTCTGTATAAACCATACTCAGAATAAACTATACTGTTTCATTCCTGTTCCATGCATTTTCAGGCAAACAGCCAGGTTCCAATGTAGTCAATTTTTCCAACTGTTCTTCTTCACAGAAAAGAAATCCTTCCATAGTTGTTTTTAAGCTCATGGAATCACTCTCTCTCTCTAGCTCTAAACCCACTTAAACACCAAAGTTGCAATTTTGCAGTCACTACTTTCTCCTGTACTGAGTCCCCTGCCAAAAACTCCTTTTTTCCCCCTCTTACTGAATTGTGTCCCACCAGTTCAGACTTTCAGTTTTACAAAGGTTTTCAGTTGGGAAGAAAAAGATCTATTCATGGTTTTCTTTCCTGGCATGGAAAAAGCTTGGTTTTATATGCTCTCTGTGAAATGTTATGCCACACTCCAAATCAACTTCCTTCACCCAGGTATATAACCCATAATTGATGCAGATGGGTAATCATTTATCATTTTTTTCTCTTTTTTTTTTTTTTTAATTTATGTATTTACTCCGGCTATAGACCTTTGCAGGCTTGAGACACAACAGTTGCTGGACAAGGAGCAAACCTAATATCTTCATCAGCTGCAACAGATTCTGAACTACCCATTCCGTTGTGGAATTCTGCAAACTGAATTTATTCTCGGAGAATTTTGTCTGTGTGGGAGCAACTGTAAACTGAGGAGAGAGGGTGCTGGCTTCTGACATGTAAGTTGAGTAGATAGCTTAAAGACAGAATTAGCTATTTCTAATGGTGTACATCTCTCTGAAATCCATTGCGGTGTGAAACTGATTAATTTAACATAGCAGCAAAGGAATATAATGTTATGGAAGTAGTTAGGAATAATGCAGCATGAAAGCAGGGCTGCCTATTTGTTAATGGGTATGCTAGGACCCATAAACAACAGAAGCCAGGATGGAGAAGATCATGCTATGTACCTGTAAGTATACAATCAGCATCCTGTGGGCTCTTATTATAATATTGTGTTCTGCAGTGAATTATCTTGCAAAACCTGAAAACAATTTGGGTGTTATGAGCTGTTCCAAAACCAACAGGGAAAAAAAAAAGCCAGTAAAACACTGAAGCTTATGGAAAAGGTTCCCCATATTATAACAGTGCTATAAAAGTGCTGCTGAAAGACACGAATTTTCTTGTCTTTGGCAGATTATGCCAACCTATCAGATGCTCTTCTAAAGAAGGATTAGTCTCTACACTTGAGAATTAAAATAAGACTGGTAGTGATGGTGAAGTATGCTAGTGCCACAACTATTAAAAAACTGAAACGGATGCCTGGGTGCGGGAAGGCACAGGAGTGTACAGGTCTGAACTCCTGTAACAGGTTTTGACAAGAGCACCTTCCTTAGGGCTGAATGTTTACATATACATGGAAAAGCACAAAGAAAAGTTTTCTTGCATTGTGATATGACAATATTCATGCTCCACCCTAGCATGCCTTTGACCTAGAAGGCACTATGGGCTATTCTGGCAGAATGTACCTGGTGGAGTGTAGCCTACAGTGGTGTGGACCATATTATCCTTTGCCTATGTAACACACTAGGGATAATGTGAGAGAGGAAAAGAATTTCTCAGTTTCAGTTATGGAAACAGAACTACAAGCCCAGAGCTAACCTACTTTCACAGAGAAACATACTTCCATTTGCAGTGTTCATATGGATTGTATCTCACTGTAGCAGTATTTTTAATAGTCTGTTCTGCTGGTGATATAGTATGTACCAAAGTCATGATCATTTTGCTTTGCTCATTTTCCCCTCAATTCCTAATTAACACTCTAAGTATAGACTAGAAAATATGCTAATGTCTACTCTGAAACTGATAAATTTTCAAAACTGATAGATTTTCAAAATGGAACCATTGATTTTAAACTTAAAAACTGACATTTGTCTATTCCCTCTCCCCACCCATACCCACCCTACCCTCACATTCTGAAAAAGGCCTTCAAAGATAACTTTATAGAAAAATCTATCATCAAAATACATATCTTCATCCAATATTTGACTGGGACGGGCAAATGACCATCCAGAATAAGATGTCTTTCCTTCTTGTCTCTTTGCACTTTAGAAAGCTTTGCACTTTGCAGCTTAGAAACCCAGAGGCGGGCACTGTTGATTACTTTATATAAAAACTTTTCAATGGTGATTAATATGTTTATCAAAGCCAGACACTGAACACTTAAGGCAGGGGGGTGGGGGTGAGTATATGAAAGAATGTCCCTGTTGGGTAAGGGGCAGCTGCTAGTGGAGGAATTCATTAGCAGCTGTCTGCTGAGGTTACTGACTGCTCTGACATGAGAGCAGTAAATGGGATTCAAAAGAGAGAACCACTTTTCTCCTCCTTGTGTAAGCTGTGTGTCTCAGTTTTCTGGCTTCTTCTGATCCAGTTGCAGTTTGTGACTACAAACCTTTTGAAACTGCCTGACTGCTGGAGGAGAGACAGGCTTTTTTTTTTTTTTTTCCCCCACCTTGGCACTCTCTGTACAGCTGTAAGCCAAAACAGCCATTCCAAAGTGTTCATTCCTAACCCTTGACAGATTTCAAGCTCACAAGCCATAAAGTATAGAGGTAAAATCCATAGACTTCAGAGAGGTGAGGAAGTTTTGCAAGGAAGCACAAAACACAGGGAGCGATGGTACAAAAGCAGTTGGTGCAACAATGAGAAAATTAGTTTAGTAACAGCCTTGTAACTGTTGAGGCACCTCTCGCAGTCTACTTGGACAGCTACACTTAAAAGCTTCTCTGAAGAAAAACTCCCTTTACATGTTTCTTAAAATCTCCTGATACAGAGAAATTTCCTTTTCAAAAGCCTTCAACTCAAGTAAAACTCAAAGTTAACCTCCAGCTACACAGCCTTCCCAAGCAGTGCCAGAGCTCACCCAACCACAACTGAGAGATGATAATTTCAGCCACAGCCGAAGTGCTCTAGCAAAACCCTTGTTTCCACTGAAATGGCCATTTCTTGGCAATTAGCACTTTGAAGAGTTAGTATTGACTTCTGTGCTTACACATCTCCTACCAGGTTTTAATTTCTACAAGTCATTTCACACAAGGATGGTCTCCATTACTACAGCAGATGGCAAAAACTGCTGACTAGTAAGGAAGAAAAGAGCATAAAATATGTACTACATGTATTAGAAAAATGTACTAGAAAATGGCAGAATTACACAGAATAGAATATTATTTTATGGAAACTACTGCCACAGTTTGAATTGCAGTAGCATTCCAGTTCCTAATCTCTTAGTTGTCTAGACAGAGCACCAAATGCATTTGTTTTTAATGAGATACAAATTAATTTGCCTTGAAATGCCTCAAACTCTCTGTAATACTTTCCAGCAGAGCAAACCTCTTACTGCTGTGCTGCCAAGTACATAGTACTTATAAAAATAAGGACTACTGTTAAAAAAAGATATACTTAAAAGAGCAGACATGTCAGTTGTAAACTATGGTATGTGCTATGTGGGAAAGCTGCTATTTCTGTGCATTTTCAATGGGAATGTGACTTCTGAGCTCAAAACTAATAAACAAGAAAATACAAGCAACTCCCTCAGTTCTCTCTTAAACTTCTCCATAGAACTAAGCTTACCCATTTCCTTCTCCCTTGTCAAGAAAACAGAAACATTTTAATTGGAAAAACTTTGTTTCTGGCTCTCCCCATGATGCAATATGAATGAATGCAAAATATGTTTGCAGGGCATAAGTGAAGATAGCCCAAAGGCACCTGAGCTTGGCTTTAGGTACAAAAAGAAAACAACCTTAACATGCTGTCAAAAAGTCTAGGGAATTACCTGAGACAAGTTGAAGTCACCTAATAAACTGTCTGCCACCAAACTAGAGTAGGAAGTCCACCCTTTTCTACGCCATCTGCTTATTCTCACCACAAATACAGCAAATCTCACCACAAATACACCAATCCATGGGCTGTGGAGTCCATCCTTCTCTGTAGATATTCCAGACCCATCTGGATACATACATGTGTGACCTCTTCTAAAGAAGACCTGCTTTGGCAGGGGGGTTGGACTCGATGATCTCTCAAGGTCCCTTCCAACCCCTACGGTTCTGTGATTCTATGAAATCTGTACCTGATCAGGCTCTCACACAGTTGACGGTGCAGATCACAAAAAAAAAAAAATAATCAATTATTCATAGCTTCAAGGAACTGAGACTTCAATGAAAGATGAAACTACACACAAAAGCAAAAAATAAAAGATTCCTGAGAAATGCCTCAAGATAATGAGAAAAAAAAAGATGCACAAATGTTCTGTTAAAACATGTTCCATTCACTCACAGTCAAAATATCTGCATGTCATGTAATAATTTAATGGCAGGTCACTCTGCAGAAGCAGTCACTTTATTTTCTTCCCTCTTTCCCTCAGTGAGAAACATAATGATCTGACCCTCCAAGAATACAACCTCTGAAATGATCCTGAGTAGGAACCAACCTGCAAAGAACTTCAATCTGTTCTGCAACAGTATCAGAAGAGATACCCTAGAAGAACTGTTCAAATTTGGTAGGAAACCCCCACAAGTATCAATTTACCAGGTAATTAACTTAGTCTGCAAACTAAGTGCTACTCAACTAAGGAAGGAGCAAAGGTCTGTGTACATGTATACATAAACATAAACATACACTGTGTATATGTATATATATGTATATATATACATATATATGTATATATAAATACATATACACATATATATGTATACAGTCATCTATTTATATATTTATAGGGATACATATTGCAGTGACTGTCTGTAGTAGCAGAAGTCTTGTCTGCTATTTTGCCCCAGAGCAGGCAGGATAGGATATAACATGAAATTTCTTTCCTCCTGTTTGTCAGGTGTACTGTGGGCAGAGCAGGATGTTAGAAATTCTGACAAAATATTCCTGTATGTCTTCTAGAAACCCTGTGCCATGCTATACACTCAGTCCTTTTTTTTAAAAATACACAGAGACTCTATAACCTTCTATAGCCATAATTAGAGCAGGTATATTGTAAAGTTAGACAATCTGAGACCTAAAACCAATGGCTCTGTGACCCATGTTTAGAAAAGCATTTTCACACAGTATGAGACTTTTAAATGAGGTAAAAATATTGATGCAAATTTATAAACAATTTTCCTAATGATTTTGCAATAACCTATGATATCCAGAAGCTGTGCCTAAAACCTTGTGGTCTAAAATATCTCGGGTTTTATTTTAAATGTCTTAAGATATAGTGACAATTACAGAAACACTGTAAAGCTGTGCCACAAATCTCTAAAGTGCCATTATTTCTAAGTAGTCAGTAATCACATAGATTCAGCTTTCATGTAATGCTGTGCCCTGGAGGCTGAATTTTAATGCAGGCATCTCCTCTACAATCCGCAGCTACAAAGTTTCCACAATTCACTACCAAACTACATAAAGTTTGAAAATTTGTAAAAGCAAAACAACCCAGAATAGATGAGCACTGCAAGGATGTGAAAAAGCTGTGCAAAAAGACAATGAGATTTCTGTACTTATTAGCTGTTTGCTAATCTTAGTCACTAAATTAAGAGTAGCATACTGAGATTAAGATGCCAACCTGTGCCATATCCCAGACAGAACTAATTTCAAACCCTGAATCTTAAGTGCTTTGTTCCTATATAATATGCTTTTTTGGTAGCTTGCAGTTCAACAGACTTATTTACTGTGTTTAAAGTAACAGCCAAATACAATAACAATAGTAGAAGAGAAATACATGGGTATGAATTAATCTACAATGGATTTTGCCTTGTGACTTGGCAACGTAGGAAACTGCTGTTACTGCAGAGGAAAGGGAATAATTTATTTTCTGTGAACTATAGATGGAAGATGAAGGGATTTAAATTACAGCAACAGACTTTAGATTAAGCTCAGAATCATCTCCAGCACTTTGAGGATTTTGAGAACACAAGATCAATGTCTGCCCAAGGATGGAGTAGGCATCTGGGTATTAGATATTGACTTTTTGAGGCTTCTTCTAGATCTCTTCTTTGGGGCGTTCGTTGGGATTACAAAAGACTCTTTATAAAAAAAAAATAATTCTCTGTCTGAAATCATATGGCTAGAATATCAACAACACAAGATGATGAGTATTACTGAATATTTATTCCATGTCCTAACAAACTCCTGAGAAAAGGCAATGAAACAGAGTTTTCAGCATACTCCTTTTACTTTTCATGCTCTTCCAGAAAGAACATAAGAAAGTGAATGTATTACAAAATATTACCATGCATGAAGTCCAAGACAAACACCTGCTAGGGTATCACAACTTTCCCTTGCTGATGGCTATGAAATATCTCAGACACAAAAAGAATAAGTCTGTCCTTTGCCTGACACTATGATGTCAACCTCTCTACATGTCATAATACATTTCTTCTTCCCCTGGTATGAGTGCACTTGCTAAGGCAAGAAGTTTGAGGAATACCTCACGTAATATAAATTCACAGAACAGGTTCTAAGTAATTTCCAGACAGAATTGCAAGTAAAAAAAAAGTCCCAATTATGCTATGTTACATTACTAATTGGGAGAAATTGAATTATTATTAAGCTGAGAATTGTGACAAGTGGAAATGTTGCGGGGGGGAAGGTGGGTTTCTCTATAAGCTAAAGTGATGAACAACCACAGTTCGACAGCTAATGTATTCACTGGTGTGGTCCTACTACAGTGATTCTGACCCTGAAAAGTCCAGGCAGATGCTCACACTAGAAAAAGATGCCAAAATGCTGGCTTTGAATAAGATGGGAGGAAGCACTAAGGGAGACTTAGCTGATACAGAAATGCATTTCTCCAGCAAATAACATTTGAAGCCACTATTCTACAGTGCTTTTCTCGCATTTGCCAACTCTTTAATGAAACAGAGCTGAACAGAAACAGGATCCTATGCACTTTCAATTTCCATCAATTTCCACTTTGTAAATCCTAGCACAACACAGCATCAAGCCAGACTAAGTAGCACCTCACATGTCTTCCTGGCCTAACAACTGCATAGAAAGCCAAGCAATCACAAATCACATTCTTTCTCCTCTTCCTCCTCTTACTCATTGGTGTAAACCCAGTGTCATTCTACTGATTTTTATGAATCTTCTGTGGTCCAAGACAAGATTAGAGAAGACATAAGATCATTGCACATGGTACTATGCGTACCTGGGTGAAACTCCCAGCCACGGTAGATTGATACCATTCTGTCACCTTACATATGACAATACACATGTAAACCTGTAAACCAGTCCATTCACAGAATCACATAATGTCAGGAGTTGGAAGGGACCTTGAAAGATCACCTAGTCCAACCCTCCTGCCCAAGCAGGATCATCTATATTAGATCACACAGGAACGCCATTCATCTGTTTCCTTTACACCTCAATCATTCTAGATTATAAGAGACATAAATAAAAATACAAAACATTTATGCTTCTCATGCAGTACCATAGTATGTACTTCCTAAAGTCTTTTGCTAGATGTTTTTACCCTACCAGCAAAAGCTTACCACTTAATTAGATAACATGGTTTCAGCTAATATCTGAAATAAGCATCTGCTGGAGTCAATGGATTAAAAACCATGTCATCAAAAACAATGGGGAAAAAAAATCTTTGGCCTTAAAGCTTTTCCTATCATTTGATTAGCTACATGGATCTGACCAGATGAAACACTGAACCTTTACTGCTGTCTAAAGACAACCCATACTGTGACCTCTTAAGAGACGTCAGTAGATCACAGAATTATGACCAGCCCAGATAACAGATTCAGTCTTCTGACAGTATCTGTTACCATACAGAGAAGATAAAAACCCATTTAATTTCTCCTAGGATAAGTATATGTGTATATATGTTGTATAACTAAAAGTATTCATGGTAATTTGTTTTTACCTCTCTCCACAACTCGGACAGGACCTGTAAAAGACATTTGGACAGCCTTTGTTCCCTTAACTCAGCATGTTGTGTGCAAGAAGACTGAACTAAACCAGGAAAAAGGTAAACAATGTTTCTGAGATGCACGTCTCCCTTACCACGGCTTGTTTGCAAAAGGATTTTACCGACCAATATACAATCAAGGAAGAAGCAGTTAACTGAACACGATGCATACCTCCCCTGAGATGACAAGTTTCAGACAAGCCAGAATTCACTTCCACAGCTAAGAAGAGTACTGTAAGCTTTAGAAGTGGTGCATTGCTCTCAGATGGACCTTGATGATACCCAGTGGGTATGTACTGACTCTGAAAGTCTGGTTTGTAACCTTCTGGAGATAAACTTACTGGTTTACTGTTGTGTTTTTACTTGCACCATCAACTAGAATACTGAATCAATTCTAGGCTCTTTTACTGTGTTACAGTCATAGCTTATTTTTAGTGAGGAGAAATTTACTCCCAGAAAATCCTTGTCCCTTCAATATTTAGCTACTCAAAGGGTAACAGTCCAGATAGCTAAAAATGGTGAGGCAGTTTGGTTTTGTATGAAAATATTCTTTTTTTTTTTTAGTTTAACTGCAATAGAAATACCACATTATAGCACTTGAGAATCTGGCAATTTTTAAAGCTGTTTTAAACACAGACATAGACCTGAATTACTAGTGAAGGATGTTACTTTCAGAATATCAATTAGTACTACAGTTTTATTTGCCTAACTTGACAGAAAAAAAACTTACACTAAGCTAGACCAATAGGAAATATGATAGAAGTCCTAGTCTCTCTTATTGTTTTTTGTCACTAGCGAAGTAAATTTACTAAAGTTATCTGAATGACTTCAGACTCCCACTAATATAAACAGGAGCAGAATTGGATACCTTTAATTAGGAGTAACCTCTTTGCTGTTCCATCAGTTACTTGCCTCTAAATCCAAGGCACTATTTAAGACAAATATGTGATAATGATCTGTGTTCTCTGACCTTTGCTTGTTGTGTTTTCAGCTGAAACACCTGCCTGGTTTGCCTCACCTCTCAGCAAAAGGCACCTTGCTTCTCTTACTCTGATAAGGTCTAGCAGCTGTTTACACCTGCTGGTTTGTTCAGGGTCACCAAGCATATCTGAGTCCATGGAAACTGCAGTCTCACTTTTCTCCACATCATGGCCATTGCAGCACTATTGTATTACAAAACTATCTTGTGTTTGTACACAATTAGTTCCTGATTCTCTGTGTGGATCCATAACTTTCTACGGAGCATTCTCTCTGAGAAAACAAGCCAACTCAGAATGAACTAAGTTCAGTAAATAAAGATGAGGACACTGAGTTGTGTGACACACATCTCAGCTGGCAATAACAGGGTTTTTCCACTTACTTCCTTGGAGAAGTTTCTTCATGCAGGATCAGAGGTGACACATATTTTTCAAACTCCTTATGTCACAACTTTCCATTCATTTTTTGGCTACAGTCCAGTAAACATCAGATGACCAGTAAAAACTTCAGTTTTAGAGACACACTGTGACTGACAATAAGGCCATCCTATCATTTATGAGCTAAATTAAATCTCTTAATAGCTTTTGCATCACTAAGAAGCATTTGCTGTTTATGGAGTTAGATAGAATACTCAGGGCTATATGCACACTCAATCACACACAAGGGATATTTCCCTTGCTCTACAAGAAGATTAATAACCTCAAAGTATCCAGATTAATAAGAGCAATTCAAAATACATATAATTGCAAAGTTTGTCTCAACTTTGGCCAAAACATCTTTCCCACCTTCTCCACATAATTTTCTACTCTAACACACATAAGCTACTTTTCTGCAAGCACTATTTGTACCTTCCCTTCAGCTTCCTATTCTACATTGCCAAGACTGAAATTGAAAATCAAAAAAAAAAAAGAAGGGTCAGTAAAATGTTTGGAATGTCTGATTCCTGCCTGGCTAAAGATCTCTGGGTCTCTACACCAAGCTGAGTGATGGAATTGCTTGTTTCAAAACAAGGCCTCCCAGGATCGGTATCAGAATGCTCTTGCACTAACTGGGCTCAGAAAGCTCAATACCTAGCTTTGGCTTGCCTATCTTTTGCTTGCACATCTTTTGGCTTGCATATCTTGGCTTTGTATCTTTTCCAGTAAAGTAAGTGTAGAGGGTGAGCAGATTGTTGACATCAGATGGGCAAAACACACATCACAGTCCTTGGAGAGGAATGAAAGAACTGAGGGCAGGTGTGCCAGTGAAAAGCAAGAGGTGTTTTGTTTTAAAATGTGAGCTATGACTGGCTAACACCTGAGATGTACTACTCATGAAGTATCAGTGCAGTGTGACAAAAGATCACAACAGCATGCAGGTGTTCTGCTTACAAAAGGCTAATGAAGCTGTGCTTCATTTCTTTAACGAATTGCAATTTAAAGCTATTCATGCATTTTTTTCAGAAACTTTAGCCTATATTATAACTGTAATAATTGCTAGAGTTACTCTTTAGTATATGAACTTGAAAAACAGTGGTGCAGTTCATTCAGGTAACTTAATTCTCTCCTGGAGCATTAGCTAGGAAGTACAGTTCTCCTTATTTACTCCTTCAGTAAGAACTGCCACAAAGGTGGGGTGTTTTGAAAAGAACTGTAGTAGTCAAAACATAAGTCGTGTAACAGGTTACATCAACAGAGCAGACTGGACAGCTGGACAGGAAAGCAAACTAAGAGTGCTAATGAATCAAATTATGCAATATACAAAACCTACCAGATTTAGATCTTATGGAATTTTTGACTGAACAGAGACCAGGATTTCAAACCAAGAATGCACTTAGTGTGTCTACTGATAGATTAAAGCTGTTGAGTGCAAGGCAACAGGAACTAAAAGTTCTGTAAAAAGAATGAAACTAAAACACTGGACACAAAAGTGTGTTCCCTAAAACACTATCATGCCAAAGAGAGCAGATGCCAACACCAAGATGCTGCATGTTCAAATTTCCACTCTCATCTGCTCTCCTGCAGTGCTGCTGATGGAAAACTTGTAATTTCCATTCCATTAATTCTTCCTTCTCAATTTTAAAGTCTCGTTTTCTCTTCATCCCTGGTAGGAATTCTCCTCCTTGAAGCAGTATGAATCTCAGAGAGCAACTCCGGTACGTGTGGCTGAGAATATGCTTAGTGAAATCACATAAAAGCTGCCCAAATGAGAACTAAGCCATTACTTTAGTGATTCTGAATAACTGCAGAAAAGTGGAAGCTTGGTTATGAAGTGCTACAACTTGGACATTTAAAACCATTTTTTCCCTATAAAAGGGTCAAATATAACCCCAGAGATAAATGTTTATTTCTTCTACTATTTTCTTTCTTTACATTTTACAGTGAGACTAAAGATAAAGGCTGAAAAATGTATAAGCACTTGTTCCATAGTGCTTTCAAGTAGTCCGTGCCCAGAGCTGCAGGGATCCAAAGGAGCACCCTCTAATCACGGAAATAAATGCCTGGCATCATGGGACATCTCATAAGGACCTGTGAGTATTTAAGATTACTTACTAACCAGCTGCTGTATTTACAAAAGGTGGGTGACAAATACACAGGTGTGCGCATACAATCACACACCCACCTTTGCAGAAAGAGCAAACACCTTGCACAGACTCACACTGGAGACAACTCCTTCCTCTCCCACAAAGAAACTCTGACCTGTACTGTCTAATTAATGACAAAGCACAGTGACACCCAGCCTCTGCCCTGAAGGACACAAAAAAGTGTGTTTGTAGTGTCAAAGACGAATGAGAGAAGTATGGTACTCTTCCAGTTTCCCAAGACACCCTCCCTACATCTTCAAAAATCTCATTCAAAATGGACAACAACAAGATGTACTTCCACTAAAGTCAGGGCCAGAGGGGCAGAAACTTGCTAAAAAGCAGCTGTTGCTATTTTTATTTGTCAATTAATATAGCTTAAAAAAAATACACTATCTTTGAATTTAAGGAGAGTTTAAATAAAGTCTACTCTGAACACAAATGAGAAGAAAAGCAACTAATCTTTGTGCAGCAAATCTTATTTCCTTTTATTTTTCATGCTTGCTTTTCTTCAGTTAGGCTAATGTACCACAATCAAAATAGGACTAGTCAATAAGCTATAAAAGATTTTGATTTCCATATGGTAACAAAGAGTGCTGTTCCTTTATCTGCACTCTATACTTGAGCTTATTACTGGAAACAATTCATTAATTTGCAAGCTAACCAATGTTCCCTGGAGAAGTAAATTATAGAATATTTTAACATTAAACCCAGGAGCAAGTGGATGTAAAATCCTGTGCAGACATAAAGACATGCACATCCAGCTACTGCTTGCCTGTATTTGGCCTCTTTAAAGATCCAAGACTGTTGGATCCCAGCCTAACATCTATGCTGGTGACTGTCAGTCCTCACTGACATCTGAGAAAGTGAATGTTTGTCTGGGAATGTAAATGGCGCCTCCAAATAATGCAGCACCTCTGAAGAACTGGATTACAGTGCCAGAAATGGCAAGCAGCCCAATTCCCCTTTCGGAGACTTAAAATAGTGATAGTCTTTGGGTGATCAAAATCCTGTCAAGGGAGCCATTTGGTAACAAAGAACACTGTCTGAAGAGAATACTTTCGTGATGCAAAGCCAAGATGAAATACTGCCTGAGGGGGAAAAGTGTGGAAGATCATGATTTATGTTTCTATAATAGTGTATCTGCACTGCATGTATGTGTATATGCTTACATGTATTTATATACACTATATGTACATTTGTACCTGCTTGCAGAATGATAAAGGGGTGGCACAGGCACTGATTTAAAAAGCAGACACAATCTGTTTCCCATGAAGCTGCTTCTCCAGTGCCAAATTTCATTCCAGGCAGTATGTAGATTTATTATTGCAACACAGACTCACCACAAGACACATCTTTGCTTACCTGTGAGGCTTTTGCATTATGTCTCAAAGCCCAAAAATGGCACTGAGTAATCTTTCATTGGTTACAGTGGCTTTTAACTTGGCTCAGAGAATAAGCAGTGAACTGAGGGTTGTAGGGTTCCAGTTAACACTAATTACTGCAGTAATAAATTATATTGAGTTTACATTTCAGAGCAGGTGGTTTGCTAAGGTGTTTGCTGAATTCTTATATTTAGCACCCAATTTTGTAGCTAAAGTGTAGCTAAATCCTTCACTTTTATAAGGTAAGCCTATAAACCAAACCTATGAAACAGGTTTAGCTTTCAGTTTCCCTACAAGCATAAAAGTTGAGCACGTGCCTATTTCTTTCACTCAGCAAATTGCAAAAGCGCTGTTCTAAAGATGTACCAATCTGAAAGCTACAAGAGTAGCATGAGAACAGAGGTCCTGTTCCCTCACAGCCTCTGCCACCAAATCCTCTGTTCCCAGAACAAGATGTCAGTATTACCCTTTTCAGATGACTGATAATCCTTACAGCTACAATTATATAAATCTCCTGTTGCATTATACTACACAGCAAGATGAATCACTGATGGGTATTAAGGATGTGTATTACAGAACAGCATATATTAGCTGCATTTAGAGGTCCACTGAGCTAATCTCCAAAGAGATTTCAAAAGGTTTCCACTTAGGACTGCATGGAGAATACAATGTCTACACATGCATTACTTTGTTGATAACATCTAAAATAAGCAGTACGAAGCTGAAGTACTCTTTCACCATCCAGTGGTCTGTGTAGCCTGCAGCCTGGAAAGTGACTGGAACATTCCACAATGCCACACACCACAAACTATGACAATTTATGTATATAAAAATTACCTAAGAGGCCAGTGCAAAGTATTCTGCAACTTATTTTCCCAATACTTTTATCTTAAATTTACAGATCTAAGCAACAGTGCTTATTAATTTGGTTAAAATATGTCTTTTACTTGGCAGACCTTCCCTTGGCAGCACATTTTTCCTACTGTGACCAGTAACTAATTTTCCAATTCTGAATCTCATGCCATTACTCCTTCAACACCAGTTCTTCACCCTTGTAGACCCCAAGAAAATCATATTCCTCCTTAATGTTTAAAGGTTTCAAGTATTTCCAGGTTTCAATTCATTAGGCATATATTAGTCAAATTAATATATGTGTGTTTGCCTGCTCTCCTTAAATATCAACCAAATACATCTGTTGGTTGCTTTTCTCATTTATCTTTTTCTCTGACTTGGCAACCTCTAAGTAAGGTGTTTGTACCACGGGCATGCTGAAAGTTCAAAACGAGTGTGAGAGGGAGAATAAGCATTAACAAATGTAGTTTTGTTTCAGCTGGATGCTGCAGTAAGAATATTGATGAAGTGCCCCAGGATTTAAATGCTTATGAGTTAACATGGTCAGTTCTGATTATATTTACTTCATAACTGAATGAAGACTGCCACCATGAAGTTAGACAAAAAATTGTATTCAGCCCTCAAATTCTTTAGCTTGAAGACTAGTAACTCTTCTGGGTGCAGCACTCACTTGGTAGGTGAGGCAACCTTACCGTAACAAAATGCAGATAATGTCACTTGATATATGAAACTTATAAGGAACATTGTATGATTATTGAAGAAAACTTAGAAATAGTTTTACACCTATGAAGAATGATTAGATGCCAGAAGCAAACCAAATACATTATGAAACAACACACATGCTGTGTCACCACTGTTAAGAAGGTTGGAAGGTTTGCCTTTGTACACTGTTTTCAAAGATCATGATCAATTTTTCAAGAAAAGAAAATATTTTATCTGTCATCATTAAACATATCTAATTGTTAAAAAGCATTGTAATATATGTTAACCCTTTATAAAACTGAGTTGTAGTTGCAATTTGCAACTTGACTTACCATCAAATTTATAAGCTCTGCCAAATAGTTAAAAAAAGCAAGTACAGTACACACAAGTAACTTTATTTTGCTACTTGCCATTCTTAACTTTAATAACAGTGTAAAAATATGAGCTGAAAGAGAGAAAACTTAGAGTATCATAGCAGAACAGATGCACTCATTTCAGGTTTTACACCTACTAAAAATAAGAACTACCACCACAATTTTTTTCTTTTTTTAGTGTCTTACAAAATAGTTAAAGAGCTGCTTCTGTGAAAGAACTGGAAGCAAGTTACTCTAAAAAAAGCGAGGGCATGTTAAACTAAATTAAACCACAAATTATTAGTCAGATGAAGCCAGATATCAGAGGAAATACTGGCAGGTCCTGTCTTAGTGACATCATAAAATAAGTCAGTTTCAGTAAGACTATAGCTGCAAAAAAACAAATAGTTGCTCTAAGTAGTGTTGCATGCTGATAGTTCTCATGGGATTACTGATGTTTAGTAAATGTACTTTGTGATTTCAATACTCTGTTAAAGAATATTCTCGATCTTTTAAATTTCTTTGACAATCCTTAAACAACCATATTTCCAGAGAGGATGAGGATTTATTGTCCTGCCCCCCAACACCTCCTCAAAGTGACATTTCACAACCAGTTGTCCATCACTAGGTTTGGCTGAAGAGCAAATAGAGCCATATATATTGTTCCACAGCCTCCTCACAGTACACAATTTGGGGTTAATTTTTGTGTGTTAAAGTTCTATTAACAATTTTGTTATGAAACACAAAAGCAAAGAGAGGACATATATGAAGCACTGTTATACCGAGGGTTTATTCACACTCAGTGGAAAGGGCTGTGTAATTATATTCACTATTTCAGTACAACATTTACATTTGACAGTTAAATTGAATATTCAGATCAAGCACCTCAGTTAAGCACAACATTTAAACTCAACATTTCTAGTTAATAATAACACAGTATTACTCAGTTAAATTGAAAAACAAACACATTTTTTACTGATTACCCCTAATAATTTTGTTTGTTTTAAAGCATTCATATATTTTTCGTGGGAACTATATCACCTTCTGAATCATGAATCCAAAGTATTTGTATAATTTTTAAAAGGAAAAAAAATATTCACTTACATGATTTCTTTTGTTTTCCCCATCTTTTATAGATGTAATAACTGTCTCAGAAAAAACTGTTGATCCAGTTTTGTTATCTGTAACCTGACAGGGCAAAAGAACAAAGTATTAAACTGCATTTCTTTTACTCTTTTGTTATATTCAGTCTTACATTCTGCAATAATTAACCCACCCCCTGTATTTTTTCCCATTTTTTCTGTCACTCATATAAAATGTAGAAAAGTGGATGGCAAGGCTACCTCCTTATCTATTTAAAATGCCACTATAACAAAGCTAACTGCGGGAGTCGGATGGTAATTCTTTTATGAACAGTGTAATACCTGTACCTGTGCTCTGGTTTTAGCAGGCACTTTTTTTCAAACCATATTATTATTTTGCATCAAACTTCTATGTCACATGCCCCTACACAGTGATTAGGCAAACAAATAAGACACAATAAAACTCAATAAACACAATAATTATCATCAAGAAGCCCCATGCTCCAAATTCTCTTTTTATCTTCCCATAATGTGCAAAAGTTGCTTTTATTTTTGAAGAAAATGCATTTAAGAACCAACAGCTTGCTATGTTTTCTCATACCTTATCAATTTCTTGATGAGTCTGAACAGTTTTATTACCAATTCTGGTTTCCAGGTTGGACTCATTATGGTAGTTGGGAGGTAAGTTTTCAAAGTTTACTTCTGACAGTTTTTTTGCCCCTTCCTCTTCAGCTTCCATCTGCCAAATTTAAATAAACCAACTGAAAATTAGCAACAATTACACAAAAGAGAACAAGCAATGCTTTTAGTGCAGACCTCAGTAACACCCTGTTTCATTATGTGATGCTGCCAGCACAGATCCCCCTGTATGTGAATGCTTACTCAACTGTTTCAGACAATGACCGCAGCAGCTCTTTCAGTGGACTAGAAAAACAGCAGTGAGGTAAATCCTTGAGCTCTGAACTGCTCAAGCCAACGTCTGTTCCCACAAGGAGATCATGTGGGAAGACTAGTGACAATTTGCTATCTGCACAGGCTGATACTGGGACAAGAGCCTGGCTTTCCTTTTTTTTTTTTTTCCCCCAGAAAACAACTGAACATTTACAACAAGCTTTCCCATCTGTCAAAGAAAATATCCTGGCAGGACAGAGGGATACAGCCAAAGCCCCTCTAAGTCAACAGAAGCAGCACCATAGATCGGGGTGCACATATCCAAAATTCGTTGTCCATTTCAGTTGCTGCCGTCTCTGCCAAAGACTCAACAGCAAAGGTGTGCTTTCTGAATCAGAAAACAGTGTAGACTCAGAAAAAGGGCAGAAGTCTTGTAAACGATGCAAACTCTGAGCAAGTTGTGTCCCGTTTTATTTGCAACTGCTGTAACTGAGCTAGGAGGCCACAAGTTCAGTCAGGCTGAACAACAGAATTTTTCCCGAGACAAAATTTCCTTCTGGTGTGTCTGTTTATGTTAAACAACAGCTGCAAACCCTTTTATGTGTAAAGCTGCATCTTAGCAGCTTAGCAGATGCAGCTCAGACTGCATGTTTTGTGCTGTGTACAGGCCATTTCTCAATCCAGGACTGACTACAGGAAGAGCAGACAGGCAGAAATTATTATACAATTTGTATGGTAATATTTATAGCAAAGCATATTTTCAGCATTGCAAAGAATAACCTAAAAACAAAGAATGGTTTACAGTCTAAATGAAGCAGATGACACAGGCAGATTTCAGCAAGTGTCCAGATGACAGCAGAAGTTCAGAAACTACCCAGTTACAGTACAGAAAGGTCTGTTTCCTCAGTGGGTTGTCTGTCTAAGGTTTTTTCCGACTATGTAGTTTTGAATGAAAGGAAAAGAGAACTTGGACAGATGGTTCTTACCACAAAGGGGGAAAAAGCGCACAGAATTAAGGGGAATGCAGGAACAAGGTCTTCTGAGAGTGTTACAATGGCTTGGGGTCTAGATTCAGTTCCTGGCTTTGAAACTACTCCTGTGCAACTCTGGCCAAGCAACCTGAGATCAAACCATGGAATTACATCAAAACGAAGCCACTCCTCCACGTGCGTTTTCAGGACCGTCTTACACCTTTGAATACCAGTTTGGGGTAACCCCCTCTGTCTTGGTTTCTGGTGCACAAAGACGATAAAAGAACCCTTCACTCCTCCCCTTGCCACGTACTGTTAACTCTCGGTTGGGCACCCAGGCAGACTATCCATCCGCACTTTCACCTCACGATCTGCCCGCATTGCTGCAAGAGGGTGGCTTTGCAATGCAACCGCCGAGACGCTGCACGGGCACAGGCACACGGCGCATCCCGACCCGCGAGGACACTCAGCGACCGAAGGGGACCGAGGTGGCGTGGGCGATGGGAGAAGTGGGGCGGGAAGCCTGCCGGCGAGAAGGAATAGCGCCAGAAGCTGAGGAGAGACCTTCCGTCGCAGCAGGCTGCGGCGCCGGTACACCCCACACCTCCCGCCTTCCTGCCTGAGGAGGGTTTACGTCCGTGGACGGATTTTTGCGCTCCCGCGCTAGAGAAGCGCAGCGCTTCGGGCAGTGGCTCCTCACAGGGGGTCGCGGACAGGGGACAGGGCCGGCCGCCAGCTTGCTCTGTCGCACGGGTCGGCTCGGCCGCGCTGAGGGGACGCGAGAGGCGGCCGCTCACAGGAATCCGCAGACGCGGGTGAGATGCTCGCACCCCGCGGCTCTGCGCGCAGGTGCGGTGCGGTGCGGCGCGCCCCAGCCCACAGGGGGAGGAAGCCAGCCCCCCCCCACCCGGCCCCGCCCCTGCACCG
>VXBZ01001469.1:44552-84637 GCA_013399135.1 Heliornis fulica
CACATTGGCCAGGGCCGGCCCCAGTAGCCCCCCGCCGGCTCCACAGCGCCGGCGCAGCCCCCGCAGCCCCGGGCTTGTGAGAGGCGAGGGATGGCGCGGGCCGCTGGGCAGAAAGCCTCGCCCCGGACGGAGCGGGAAGGGCAGAGGGGCGAGATGCTGAGAGGAAGGAGCAGTACGAGTTTCCCGGTCAGACCGGGAAGGGCAGAGGGGCGGGATGCTGAGGGGAAGGAGCAGTACGAGTTTCCCGGTCAGACCCGAGACCGTCTTGCTGTTGTTTTTTTGAACAGGTTTAATGCGAAGAGGCTGGTAGGAGCTGCCTGACATATTATGTATTTTGCTTTCCACTCTTCAGTGAAGCACTGCAAGCTATGTTTCAAGATCCGAGGATCAGCTAGGTGTCCAAGAGGTGACACATTCTGCCTCTGGCTGGGCAGCACCTCCCACCCCACTCTCTCAGATTGTTTCCTTTCAAACTTTCTTATAAAAATTTCAGACAACATCATTTTGTATCTGTGTGCATCTTCTCCAATTTCCACATTATTTTTTCCTCTTCGTGCTGCACCCCAAGAATATCACGGACAGTTTTTGCTGCAGTTGACTTGCTGCTCTGGGGTAACATGAGAGAAAACTGATCTATATGTCTCACTTTGTTTTGGAGCCTGGGTGACAGCTAACAGTGAGTAAAATATTTCTTCAGAAACTACTTAAGTCCTGAAAATTTCCTGCAAGTGCATTATTACAGCAGTCACCAATAAAAAATTGGGTGTCACTGGCAGCCTAAGGAAGCTTCAGTCAGCTCTGAATGCTGCTAGAGCGCAGTGGAGATAAGAAGGCCCTGTGTCCCCAGAGTTTCTCCTGTTCCCTGTTTCCACCTCTGTCTTTATGATTAGGCTTCCAGTTCATCCACAGCCTCAAATAAGCCTAATAATATTGGCAGTGTACAGGTGACAAGTAACATTTAGAATTTTAGTTTTCTTAGCTTCGAGGGGTAATTGAAGGTTAGATCAGACACAATGAAAACATTTTATAAAAAGAGTTGAGGCCCAAATTCCCAAGTCATTGGACTAAAGCCATTTAGTCTATTGCACTCCCAAGGAAAGAGTAGGAGCTAGAGACTTCTTTGTAGTATCTTTGTAAATGTGGGCCTCAAGTGAATTTTCCAGACACTCTAAACATATGCAACTGTTAATTGCATAAATACTTCAAAAGAGGTGGGTCTTAAATGCTAAATGCTCCCTCTCTTGCAGTGAAATGAGGGCCACAGTACGCCCTAGCTTGCAGGCAATTCCCTCCCATGGTGCCTGTGATAAATGTAGTTTAACAAAAGCAGCCCTGACATTTACAGAACTGACAGGATATAAAGCCATGTATTGTTTGACCAATAAAGAAGATATTGTAACATATGTTTTATTCAGTATTGTTGCAGTGAATTAAGACTACAGTCATCCTTAAATATGGAGAAGTATTATGGAACGAGCTTGCACTGCAATCACAATTATTCTGTTTTCACAGACGTAAACTCAGTTTTCCTAGCTCCTTTCAGTGAGCTTTCTTTGGACGGGGATTGTACTGGGTGGTGAGGGTGCACTTATATTCAGAAAGCAAGATCTGCACCTGAAGTCAGTACAGAATAGCTCTTCTGGTTTTCTGCTGTCACCTTGGTTTACTTCACAATAATTTCCTTGGGCACACAAGCTTTAGACTGTGTTTATAGCCAGGCGAGCCAAGTTATGTGTTCTAAAATCAACCTGGAGCTCCGTAGAGTACCTGCATGGATTTGCACTTTGCCCTGGAGCTGCTGAAGTCCTCAGCACCTGTAACAGTGTGTCTGCAAGGGCAGCCATGGGCACAGACAGGGTGGTGTGCCTTGCTCATGTGTTGAAACACAAACCAGGTCTAGTTCACAGTGACACTATTGTGCCTGAGCTCATGAGCCTGACTGAAAGGCAAGACCTTAGTGCACAGTGCTGTGCTAGATTAGATTAGATTCTTCTTGGATCTAGGAGCTTTTCCCCTCAGTATCAATCTGCTGGGTATAGGAACACTGCAAACTAAGAGGGAAAAATAGAGTGTAGTGCACTTAAAATTTGGGATTTGTAATGATTAATCTTATCTTCTTGACTCAGTCTTGAGTGCAAATGATTTATCTACATAGCAAATTTTAGACATGTGCATTTATTCTAATAGGGTTGCATTACAATAAACCCCCAAGTCTATACTCCTATTCTAGTACCTGGGTACTTTATTTTGTTTATAGTTAAGCCATAACTATAGAATGCTTCTAACAAGAGAGCTGTTACTGTTTTCTTTCTTTCAGCAGAATTCAATGCCCATGTAGAAAATCACATCTTTATGTGTCTAATAGTACAGACTACACTTCTATAATTGCATTGATATACGCCTACAACAAGGCCTTAGGTACTTTAATTACTTACATTGAAAATGTTAAGCCTATATTATCCCCCCACTGAGGTTAGTGGGAAAAATCCCATAAATTTCAGTGGGATTTATAAGTTGTTTAAAGACAGAATTATTGAGGATCAGAATGAACTTGTAGTACTGATCGCCTCTTCTGGTCATTTATTCTACAATTTTTATTTTGCATGATTAAAGCAAAAAAGACAACAACAAAAAGTCAAAAAAGATAAAAACTTAAAAGCTGTATTTAACATAATAGAAGCTTGAATCAGATTCTCTCTACAGCATTTTTTACAGCAGGAAGAAAGCCACATCTGTGTTGAAAATACTGCTTATGTTTAAAAGCGTATTTCTGAGGACTTAAGATTAACTATCAGTAGTATGTTCTTGCATTACACTGGTGCAAAATCTTCTTTGTTTTATTAGATAAAAGATGTCAGAGAATATGTTTTGGACTATAAAAAATAGTCATAGCTAAGGTGTAGCCCGGAGAGCTGATAATTTTTAAGGACAAGCTAATGCGGCTAAAGAGCATAATAAGATATAATTTGGTTTTATACATTAATTTAGAAAGGACATAATAAGATTGAATAATATAACTGAAAAAATAAATGAAAAAAAACCCTGAAAAGCATATTCCAAAGATAGTAGATAAAAAGAAGTTTTAAGACTTAGGTCAGCCTCAATACAAGACCCTTAAGGTGGATTTGAGGCACAAATGCCCCCGTCATGGTGAATGTATTCTTGTCAAAGGAAGACATCGTCTGAATCAGTGATTCTTGAGAATAGAAACCACCTTCTGGTTGGATGAGCTTTGAGACTAAAGACCATGTTCCTGAAAGCAGCAGGGCAGGAAGTTTTACATGTTTGATTTTCTTTTCCCCCCATACATTGTTTATTCATTTAAAGGCAGTATATTATATTCTGTTTTCTGTTTCAAACATCTGCTATTTTGCATGTTCAAACAATCCATCAGTTAGCAAAAGAATATCAAGATGTCTGGCTAATGAACAATTATAATAGAAAAAGGCAGCCTTCTGAAGTATGTAAGTAGAAACATAAAAAAACCCTATACAATAAACACAAAATCTATCACCAGAAGGCAAAAATTCCAGAAACTAAAGCCTAAACTCCTTGCTGAAGGGGAGAGTGTGACAGAGGCAAGCAGAGTTAAGAGAAGGAATTAACACCACTGATGTTAGCAGTTTCTACCATTTTAAGTGTTGTGCTTCTCTGCTGTTGGTGTGCATTTTCCTGCAGAGGCTGGAGCTAGGCTGGGAGGGCTGCTGGGCTGATACTGGCAAGGAATCACCCTGCTTGGACTGACCCTGTCACCTGCAGAGCAAATTTCTCTCACTCCCCTTGCTCCTTGCAGCACTCCTTGCCCTTACTCCCCAGGTGGGCTGGACACCTACACCGAGTGATGCATTTGTGGCTTTTGGCCCATGGTGATTTGAGTATGAGGCCCCTGGGAAAGCAGGCCAGTTCAGTGGAGGGTGCCCAGTAGAGGATCATAGTTGGTGCCGTGCAGGAGACTGTGCTGTGACCACAGGTCCCTGCTAAGAGCAGCTTGAAAGACCAGGTATGATAGCAGCCAAGGGCAAATCAAACTGGCAAATCAGAGTAACAGCAAGTGGCAAACTGAATGTTTATGGCCTACAATGAATCTATATATCAACACTACAGTCTTAAAAAAATATTACTAGCATGTCAGCATTAAATTTAATTCCCTGGTGAAACTGATTACTTTATTGGTACAGTATCTGTTGGGGTTTTTCCATGGGAGAGACACTATCCAGACAGATCAAGACATTATAACAGTATTGATTGTTTACTTTTTTTACTGGGCATTTGTTATATCAGATTTCTTGGCTTTACAAAGCTCTGAGTTGTAATAAAAATATTTTTCTACTCACATGAGGTTTTACAGTATGGAAACTTGTAAATGTCAGAACTGAGTAAGTATTAAAAAACCCACAATTATTTTGCTGGGTCAGCTCAGTGTTTAATTTTCTGACCATAAGTTAAACATGTAACTTTTTCAGGCTCAATCTGAGATCTAGAAGTTTTAGGGAAGATTTAGGAAAGAATTGGGGATTTCAGAGCAATTAGAGCAGAATCATTTAATGATCAGGTCAGGTCTATATCAAATATATAGGTCTTATGTCAGTTCCTGCTCAAGTGTATAAGTAATGATGAAATGCTAGCATATACTTGGGAGAAACATGACTGCAATGAGAGGTGTATCAACAGAGAGAGTTTCCTGGAATTACATTTCCTGAAATATTCCTTATTTAATAGATTTTGAGAAAGCCTGTGCCTCATTCTAGTTTAATTTAACTTGCTTTCAAAGTTAATTCAATCACACAGTAGTAAGACTTTGTTTAAAAAGGGCTAGAGTACCAAACATAGATTTCATTGTGAACAGTATTTAACTTTGTGCCTTTCTGGAACCAGAGTAACTTTCAGGTGTAAGGGAACACCTTGTGGGCTCGTATTTCATAGATCGAAGAAGAGATTTGTAGTTTGCTGAATTTTATTTTCCTAAAGAGAGCAATTTGTATTAGTTCTGTCTTCACAGCTGCAGAGTGGAGCTCTATTACCTCCTTTTGACCTTCTTTTGATCAAGAGTGATCATAATATTCTCTAGAAGTTAGATTATTGTATGCCAAGGACTTCTGAAATATTAACCTACCAGCATACAGTCAATCCTTGACAATCTTTTCAACCACAGTCATCGTGTGGCAGCTGTAATTTACTCAGAAAAAATAAAATTATGCAAATACAAATATTGATTGGTTTTGACAGCACATTTTTTAGCAAGACAGCAGTTATGCATTTGAATCACAAACATGCTTTGATTTCATTTTTATTGCTTTGTGAACCGAGTTTTCCTTTTGAAGTACCCCAGGTTTTAACTGGTCATGATCTAACTAATCAACAATATCTTTTTTTAGCATGCCTTGTATCGTCTCAGTTACTCATGACCAGAACGGATGGAGCAGTGAATCACCAACCAAACATTATTAGAGCTGTGACAACAAGAAACCAGATGAAACCTCTGAACTGTATCTGCTTTCCAGACCACAGAAATACAGCACATTGAATTTGCCTTGAATTACACAAATGGCAAAGCCTGGTAAGGTCTCTTTTCTACAGTCAATCACAAGTGTAAATTATGTACATAGGCAAATAGCTGTATTTCAGCGCATGTCCTGGACACTTCAAATGCCACCCCAAGCCATAATTATTCTAGCTGTCCAGTCTGAACACAGAAGTGTGCAAATATGATTTTGTTGGGGAGGAGGGAGTGTGCCAACAGATAGTACATAGCCACCAACACTCTTATGAGGACTGTCATAGTGTTTCATGTCTTTAAGAATTCATGGTTAAGAAATCTGTGAGTCAAATACACAACCTCTGTCTCCTGATCTTTTCTGGACTGTATTCCACTCTAAGTAAGTAATGGTTGAAAACTTTTTGTGATTCATGTGAAATGAATAGATGTCTCCACTCAGTTTGTAGTAGATAGACAGTTGTTAGCTTTGTTGATACTAGTTCCAAAAAGCAATAGGGCTTAGTATCGACAAATATTAGAGGGCATCATCAGAGGGGATCCTTCCAGGACATCATTGAGTTGTATTGCCTGGACAGCACAAGGAAGCAGATCCCCTTTTGCTTAGACATGCTATGTGCAGTCAAGTATTTTAAGTCTACTCCATGGCATTATTTGGTGAATAGTCCTATTAGCTTCAGAATTTATAACATGAAGTCAGCTATGATCTAAGTCTTGGTGGATATCTCATCTCCTACCTCTAGTTCCCGTTCTGCTTCTTGAAATTACACTACAGAGAAGCACAACATGTATATATGAGAGTTGGAACAAAAGAATCAAGAAATGGGCAAAGAGCTGTTATTAAAACGGGCCAACAGTAACTCATGAAGCAGATGCCTGCAAGAGAAGGAATCCAGTATAGTGAGAGCTGAAATGGGTTGAAGTAAGTTAGACAGGAACTCAAAGATAATTGAAAAGATAATCCTTAGAGCAGTAAGGACATTTTTTCAAGTGATAGTGAGACCTTGGTACTTGGGAAGAGAGAAGCAGCATGAAGGAAGAGCTGCAGAGGAAAAGTACTTGTGAGCGATTGTATGAAAAAAGGTCACATGGACAAAACAGCAAAGCTTTAGCAAGGAAACAAAAAAGCTATTTCAGAGAAGCAAATGACTAGGGCAAGGGAAACTTGAAGCTGTAGAAATAGAAGAGAAATAATAGAAAGTATAGAAACATAATAAAAATAATAGAAAATGTGCTTGAATGGAATAAAGGACATAGAAGAAAAGCTAAATGCACAGTGAAAAATGAACAGCTTTTATCATACATGTAACGCACAAAAGAGACATTTAATTTGAGAAAGGAATTATTTGCTTGCCTCTATTTTTATTTTTTTTAAACATAGGAAATATAATGTGTAATAGTGATTTGGTTGTGTATGAGGATAAAAATTTTTTCATCCCAAGATGAAAAAATATTGGCCAAGAATGTGTGTCATATGTTGGCCAGTATTCTCCTCTTTTAAGCTATAAAAAGCATTAAAAAAGCATGTGACCCCAAATGTCACACAACCATTTACTTCTCAAAATGATAATCAAGTAAGCAATGACAAAATACACATGAAGTTCACAGCTTGGCAGCAACCGTTTCATAGATGACTCACTAGCTGATAGGTTGCCTAAGTATTTGCCTAATCATCTAAGCAAACCAATTTTCCCTCTTGTAGATTTAGTGAAGCTATGTCAATGTTATGCTGCATGGTGTATAGTCACATATATTAAATATTTATGAAGTTAGGAGAAATACAAAACTGTGCATTACAACATCATCAAAAATGTCAGGTATAATTGATTAAGACCTAACAAGATAATTTGTCTTCTGTAACGTATATAACCTTTCTCTAGCAGATTTCTGCTCTAAGTAGTACATTATGAGTGAGTCACATTATTCAATTTTTCTGGTTTAGTAAGTAGTCAAAACTTATTTTAATGTCATTGTCATTACAAAGTAAAGTAAAAGACAATGTGATAAAACCTTGTAAGAAATTCAGTCGTTCTTTTGTTCTGATTTTCCATTTCCTATTCTGAATATATTTCCCTTGTGCCTGTGTATCTAACATCTCAAGACATTATCATTTATTTATTTCACAAAAGACAGAACAGAATTTAAGCTAAAATTTGGCATTGTCCTTTCACAGATTTTAGCAGTTTTACATTATTTATACCCCTGTAAGAGGAACAGCTCCAGCATTTCTGGTTTTAAAATTGCCTGCCATTCTGAATTATGGTATTTTGTACATCTTTCCGTTATGGAAATGAAGTTTGCATGAATTAATATTCCTTCAAGGATGGGTATTGCTGCCTTTTTTTCTTTTTTTTTTCCAGTTACTTCATTCCACACAGTTTTTAGTAGTTGTTATGGTGAGTAAGTTAGTGTATTAAATGGCAGAGGACAGAAATTCCACAATAAAGGTTAGCCATTCACAGTTGGCTGCTTCCCTGAGACTACAAAGCATATGAATTCTACATTTTGGATTTAACTTGCATATGATCCTTGTTAAAGTACTCAAGAAGAAGCCATTGAATTATTCAAAGCAAAGAAATGTATTTCTTTAAGAAAATTTGGTCAGATTTTAGGAACAGAAGCTACATACAAAGTAAAATCTCAGTAACATTAACAACACAAATGAGCCAAAAGAGAGGTAAAATATGCTAAAGAGGGTCATATTGCAACAAGAATTGCTGTGAGACTTGTGAAAACAAACAGCAAGTCCTACCATGAAAACACCTGGGACAAGACCTCTTAGAATGTGAAGGTTGTAATTGTCCATAAACCACCATTTAAAAATGATCATCAGAAACTACAAATAAGCACTAAAAGGAGATGCTTTACAAATAGCAGATGAGAAGCATGACAGAGTGGTGACACCAAAGCAGCTTGGATGGAGAAGGAGCAATTTGCCATTAGTTCCATAAATGTTATCAGTAGATGTGCAGCTGCACAGCAGCAGTTGAAGAGGATTACCTGCTGTTAAGAAGTGTTACTGACAAACATTTAGTTTTTGCTCTTAGTCTGAAAGCTACAAAAATATGACTTGCCAAGAAGGTGCAGGCCCTGGAGATCTGCTCTAAGTGCTGATCTTGTACTGTGCAAAGATAGGAAAAGAAGGAATAGTTGAAAGAAGTTTACATTGTATCACCAAATTTATCACTTAGAAACAGGCTGTCAGAAAGAATAAAACCAAATGCATAATATGACTAAGCTTTAAACAAAGAATAAACAACAAAATTGTGGTGCCTGCAGCAAAGCAACGTGTTAATTAGCTGTAGGGGACAACTGGAATTAAAGTACAAGTTGAGGAAAGAAAGCAATTATTGAAAGAAGAGAATATACTGATTTCAAATAATATTCATCAAAAACTTCTCAAAAGTATTAATGATGTCTACTTAATGTGGTCTTAAGAAAAGAAAGAAGAAACACCCATAAATTTCTCCAAATGGATGAAAGAAATCACCATTTGTGCAAAGTAACAAAGACAGAATCTGGAGGAACTGAGGAAACATTAATGATGTGTCCAACAGAGCCAGACAATCAATGATTGATTCCAACTATCAGACATATTTTAAAATAAACTAATGAATCAGCATGTTGTCAGCTTGCAGCAAAGAAAGTCACGGTAACTTTCTTGATCATGCTGTAATGAGATGAGATAACAGGTACAGAGGAGATGTGAGACATCTATAGAGAGAGTGCAGTGAAGGACTCATCTCCACTGTGGGTTTATCCGGGATGATATCATTTATTGAGCCAGTGACTCAAATCATATTTTTATCACCTATGAAGCCCTCCAATTTTTTTGAGTAGTGTGACTTTTCTGGACTTCGGAAGTGTGTTAGTCTTCCAAGACCATACCTTTTATTTTAGTATCTTTGAATATCTTTCTGCAAACAGGCTACTTGTTCTGCCCTTTTTCTTGATGGAGAATATTGGTTGCTGAGGAACTTTGATTTGTGATTCTTACTTTGGGATTAGGAGACAATCCTTGTACTGACAGGGTTGTTGAAAGCCTTTCTCAGCAATGCCATGCACTCTGGTAGACAGAGAATTTAACATAATTCTGAATTTTTCTGAATCACACCCTTCTCCTTGTGGTCAAATGGACTGCAAAGAACCCAAGAGCCAGGTTAGGTAAAGGACAGACCATCATCTTCTTTCAAAGCTTGCTCTGTTATGCCCACCCTGATACCCCTGTGCAAGTCTCTGCTATTATTCCCTGAGCATCATGCTATAGTTGCCCCCTCTGACATTAATCAGCAGATCCAGAGCTGGCTTTCTGTATCAGACATACCTAAAAATCAGCTTGCGTTTTTCTTTCTTCCTGCCCCTGAAGAATTAAGACTGGATTTTGAAGACATATTTTCCTTGCGTATTTAAATTTTAATAACTTTTATTTTAACAATATGTATTCCTACTTCTGTTTTGTTTAGGTAGTATCATTCTCTTCAGTTCTAATAACATTTCACAGTGGAAATGACATTCGCTTCCAAAGTTTGCCTGTATTCTAAGTTATCAAAGGATAATTTTTTCAACTAGTCAATCTGCAGACTATTTTCCAACTGATTTTAGTATGCTACCCACTGTGATTACTAATTTGACAGGTTTCTCCTCTTGACTGGAAAACAAAGAACATACAGGATTATTTTAAAGTTTAGATGATTTCTTCTTACCTTGCAAAGATACTAAGAGCACATTAATAATTTTTAATGTATTAAAGTGTGAACGACTAGACCTGCATTAAAATGAATATATTGTGATTTGCATGTTTAGTTTTCACTTCTTCTTCTCCTCACACAGACTCACAAAACCTAAGGCAGACAGTCCTTTGGCCAGGAGCTGACTTAGAAGGCATTGCTGTTACTTACCTACAATAAATCATTTATACGTCAGCTTCTATCTTTCACAAGACTTCATCCTTTCTTATATTTCTGATTGATTGCTCCCAATTCTCCAGTCAGACAAATGCTTTCACAATATTATTGATCTGACAAGTTCTGCAAAAGCAAAGCACAATTTCCAATCATGCTGTTCATTTCTTCCTTTCTGTGATATGTACGTGACGGAGATATGGCAAGGGACAGACACATATCAATGTCTCATTTTCCAGAAAGTTACAGTTTTGCCATCAATTTGGGAAAATGATTGCTTAATAAGCTATCTATCTCAAGGTTTTAATATACTTCAGAAAAATTACACAAAGCACACAATGCAAAGCACATTTTTTTCCTATAACTTTTTAACATGCATAGGTTTCTTTTCAGAGTAATTCACAAAAGTGGATGATATTTGCTACATGCACATGCATCTGTGTCTGCCTTTGAAGGAAAAGGATTTCAGTGTAACTTACGTAGTTTTGCAGCTATGTTATTTAATCCATTCTGATTGTTTGGGGGTTTTTTAGCAATTGCCACTCTATACATTTTCTTGCCAGCTCCTGTATAGAGATATTTCCATGGACTGGTCTGTCATTCCTGTATGTGCTTATGTTGAATAAACTCTCCTTTCTTGTTCTTGGTTGCTCCATGTGGAGCCTGAGGTTAGGCAGAAAAAGTGTCCTACAAAGCTAGAAGCCATAACATTAGTGTAGTGCACCTGCACTACCCCGCTAATTAATATTCACTAGTCTTGCATCCAGTTCTTTATTGGAGATACTCTGAAGTTGACATGAAAACTGAGAAAGAGGCCAACTGTTGGTGCTGATCACAGTCTCCCTTTTGTTTCTTTTCAGATTCCCTTGAACTAGTATTGACAGATGTCTCTGAAATTAGAGCAGGAGAGGTAAGAAGAATGTTCGGTGGAGCACACTGAGCTGATTTCTGGACCTAAGCCTGGGTCAGAACTGCATCTGATTGATCTGATCTGATCTGATCAGCATGTCTACAGCTATTCAGCTAGTGAGGTTGGCTTTTAAATGACAGTCAAAACTATTTCTCCTCCTGTGGTGGGAATGATGTGGAAGCATAATGATGTGTTTGTGTGATAAGGAGCTATGAAAATGAGAACTGCCATTCAACAACACAAACCATGATACTGCTACTGTTTCTATAACAATATAAGAGAGGATTATATGTGCAGTGTGGAGCACAACAAAGCTGTAATAAAACCACTTTCTAATGACTAATATTTTGTTGTAAGTGATGGTGAGAGTTAAAAAATTAATCATTAGAAATTATTGCCTTCAGTGTTGTTTCTATAATTTCATACATTGGTTTGAGCTAGATTCTTTACTGCTTTTGCATCACTGTGTTTTCAGCTCTATAGGACTGAAAACAAAAGTAGTTTTTAATCTAAGGGATTTTTTATCCTCTGTTGAATTGCAAGGCTGAGCTCCCTGAGCACCATGCACAGACCTATTGCTTTAATGTAAACTGTGTCCATGATACTACCCTCCCTCTCCCATGGTGCTGTAAATATGGGTTTCTTTCATTCACAGCTTCTGGGTGGTGGTTATAATGTTCTGGTTTAGAGTACAAAAGTATTTTTAGTTTATATCTAATACTGTCTACCTACTCCATAGCAAGCTTTCACCAATGGCATTTCAGGTTTCGGAAGGCTTTCACTCTACATATTTGAGAAAAAATCTGAACATTGCACATGCATAAACTTAATTTAAGCATTTTTTAAAAGGACAGGTAACACCATGTAAGTATGAACAACGACTTTTTTAATGAGTATCTGATTGTTTTCATGCAATGGTGTGTGCTCCAACTGAGACGTAAGATGGTTACCAACACAGTTTGAATACAAGAGGATTTTTTTAAGTTAACGGGATATTGCAGATTGAAGAAGTACAGATTTGCTGATAGGGAGCAAGAGACTGGGCAAACATTGTTCTGAAAACATGATTTTACAAAGACTATCTTGCCTTATAGCAAAAATTTGATTTTTCTTGTCATGGACAACTTTTTCTGGCAGTTGCACTGGGTTATATTTCTGATGCTGGAGAGCTGTCCAGAATTCAGTTTGCATCAACTACTGACTGATGGTTTATTTCAGGAAAACTGCAGGCTGTGGATAAATTGCCAGTTTTCTTACTCATGGTGTATATGGGTAATGAGATAGGACTGTAAGTTGTTTTTTCCATAGGTTATACACACTGGTTCAATGCATGCCTCTAATTTGCCATTTGAACCATCTCTGAATAAAGAAATTAGAAGAGGAAGAAAGGAAGGCACTTAGGAGAATTTGAGTAGCACCTAACATTTAAAGGAAAACCAGCTGTATTAAAGAAATATAGCAAGGAGTTAATCTGTTCTGGTGGATCATCCCCACATACTTTTCCCAGCCACCAGCTGAGTTATTTCTCAAATGCCAGCCAAGAACTACTTGCAGCTGGCAAAAATCCAGTTATCAGTGTGACAGTAAAGGGGTGAGCAGTGTGTCCCTGTTGATAGTGAGGTGTGGGTTCCTGTGCTCTTATCTGGCTTGCAGGTGGAAAAGAATAAATAGTTAACAAAGATAACATTTATACAGTGATTTAGATCAATGGTATGTGTCATGATTTCCTAGGTCTCTGAAATCTGTTTTGTGCTGTGAAGTATATGAAGTTCAGACAGGGCCTGTGGAGTTCATATACAACCTGGTATTCTTCAGGTTTCTAAAAACAAAACAAGACAAAACAAAACAAAACAAAACAAAACAAAACAAAACAAAACAAACAAACCCCCCCCCAAAAAAAAAACCAAAAAACCCCAACCAACCAGTTCAGTTATTTTGCATATGACACATTGGGAACACAGAGAGGTTGAGAGATAGAGGGAACACAGATGAAATAGTTGTAAAAGAACATAGAAGTCTTGCAAAGTCATAATTATGTGATTTTCTTGTAAACACTGAGTGTATCTAGCAGATTCCCAAAGCTCCCCGAGCCTGTGCAAAATATGGTGAAAATAAGGGACATTTCCATTTCTGAAGTTAACTGATGTACATAAAATAATATAAAACCTCAGCATTTCTGTAATTCCTTATTGTCTGTGGACTTGATTGCATAGGCAGTACTTACAGGCTGAATAAAAAAACCCGGGGCTGCAGAAAAGTATCTTATACCTAGTCAAATTGGCCTTAGCTGAACACATACAGGAGAAAATGAGTTATGGAAGATTTAAACTGGAGTTGAATACTGTTTTCAAAGAACTGGGAATACCAGATAGGAAAACCTATCCTTCTTGTGGCTGGTGAAATCCACAGTTAGTTGAACCCAGAAGCTTGTATTAAATAGTCCTGGAAAATCAAACCATGGAATTACAAAAACCAAACATCATTAATGTGTTCTAGTGCCTTTTTCATTATAACTAATGGCTATTTGATACACTAGATGTCTAGTGTATTAAATCCACAGAAGTGCACAAATAAGCAAAATCAAAATGTCTGATTTTCAAGCAAACCTGAAATATTTTTCAAAATTAGAACTGAGTTTTACTAATACCAAACACATAAGTGCTGCTGAAAAATTAGCCTGTGCCCAAAGTCTTGCATGTCTTAATTGCCTAACTGTTAAATGCTGTAGAAGCGCTTACGCCAACTAAGCAGCAGTAGGGGCTGTGCGCCACTTAGGCTCTTGAACACGTGTGTGTGTGCAAGTGTGTGTGGATTTGTGTATGCACACACAGGCACACATTCATCTGTTCTAACATAAAAAAATTATTTGGATATGTTGCTCTTTAAAGAGAAAATCTCCCCAGACTGTCCCAAACCGCACATTACTGTTCTGAATTAATAATTACAACAAGTTAACTCTGATCCTATCCAAAACTCGAGAATATAAATGTGAACATGAGCTCTTGTTGGTACAGTCGTAATGCACGATGAACACTGCTGGGGAGGCCAGTGCCATCCAGGAGTGTTCTATGGAAATATCCCCATCTAGTGGGTGTCACTGGGCTGAGGACACCCCTCTGGCATACCAGGACACTGCCTGTCCACTCTCTTTAAAGGAGTTGTGCATCTGTTCTTCTGAGAGAAAACAGCAAAAGCAGGAACCTCCTAATATCTGTAAAATTATTTCAGATTTTACATTGATACTCCAAAATATATACAATATTTCATGTAATCTTTTAATGATATAATATTCTGCTTTTCTCACTACAGTATATACCGAGTCCATTATTCCTAAATAAGCTAAATTGTCACTGATGATTTGTCCAGGAATTTTCTTAATAAGTTTTTAAAAAAAAGAAGAAAAACACTGAAAAGTTTTCAGGCTTGACATGCCCTTCCCTCAGGGAAAGGTACTGCTAATCTCAAAATATATTTTACATAAGAAGGTGTTCGGTGGGATTTGAGGCTGGTATGTTTATAAGTATCCATTGTTGTCTTCCAAACAAAACATGCAAGAATAATGTAAAAATACAGTATTATTCTGACTTGCATCATGGCTAAAAAATCCTGTATCTACTCTCCCCCCTATCTTTTCGGGGGAATTGTTAGCTGGTGAAAAAAAGAAAGTTTGTTCTTAGGTCCACTAAATGTAGTAGAAGTTTTGACATTAATAGAGTTAGGGCTTAGTGATGAGTATTTCAGGAAGGAATACAGCATAGAAAAACCTGCAGTACATTCAGTCCTAAAGAAAGTCTACTACTCGTGTAATGGTAGCCCAATTAATGCTTTCTTCTTACTTGTCTTTCTCAGAAAGGATTAGTGCCTGAAATGGTGTAATAGTTATTTAAAGATGGTTGAATAACATGATGGTGTCTAACTAATCAGTTGCCTATTGTTGTTATTTGTAAGCAAAGCTTCAGATTCTCCAGCATCCCATCCAGGCTAGGACTTTCAGCTTTAAATCCAGCTGCAAGACATTCTGGGATTTTAGGTAGAAAGTGAGAAGGGTTTCTGAGAATCACTACACAGCACCTTAGGTGACTGGGATTGTAAAAACTCATCATCTCTCTTGTCACACTTTTGAATGCTTAACCTATTATCAACATGTATAAAACATACACAGTTTTACACACACACACAGACACACACAGACACATATATTCTGAAGAATACGTATGATCCTTTCTCTATGAACACGTTTATACAGATGTATTAATTTTTTATTCAGCAGGCTTGTTACATGTATGCATGTTATTTCATAGCAAAATTTCCCTCAAAATAGTTTACATTACAATCTACAAGGTATTTTTTTAAATGTAGGTTTGAGTACCATGGTTACGAAATCAGATTAACGTCATTAGCTCAAGACAGGCACCGTGGAGACAGGTGCCGTGCATGTTTCTCCATGTAGCTCTGCCAACAAACATTAATCTTGATCTGCAACATTCCTGCTATTCCAGTCCTGCGCCCCTCTTGTGCCAAATTTTACAGTTTATTTGTTTATAGGTATAGCAATATTTCTATTGAGGCAGAAGTTAATGTGATTGCCTTTTACTTAATTCCAGCTTTTGCCTTTTTACTCTGCTGATATGATCTGTCTTGTCCATGGTGCCTTTTATGAAGGGAAGAGCCCAGACATGGGACTGACTGGCACTGAAGTAGTCCCATGATTTTACATGATCTGAATGTGAAAAGCAAAGAAACCCAGAGTTAATCATTGCTTACTATGACTGACTCAGCCCCTCTAATCCTTTTCCATCCTCAGTCCTTGTCACTGTGCCACTTGACCTGCTTCCTCAGGGCTGGACTCTGTACCTCCACCATGCATTGCACAGGAATCTAGTCTGGGGAGGGAAAAAGATTTTTGCAAAGCTTTAGGGGACAACTCTGCTCAGACCACAAATCACTGGGGGAAGGGATCATGCCTTTGAGCTCACTGAATGTAAAACTTCATATCTCAGGCAGTTACTCACCCTTCCCCTTCTGTGTTTGCAACAGAACTACTTTGTCTTTTAAGTAGAGACAGTTTCAGACAAAATGGACGTTTGTACACAGGAGTTTTGCCTCCAGGATTGGGAGTAGAGATACAACCTCCTGCTACCACCACACCTATTCTGCCTATTCTGAATCTACAGGAGGTCATTTTTATACCCTTTAATGCTATTCATCACCTCTGGCAAAGGGCTAAGGACAGCAGAATCCTGCTGAGTAATTGATGTGTTTGTGCTGCTCTGTATCAAAAAGTAATGTTTTTGCATCACTTAGGTTACACACATCTTAACACTTAATCCTTTCAGGATTTTTCTGCCGGCAGGCAAAATAGAATGGTTGCTCCTTACTTGGCTCACACTAGGTACTCCTCCTAACGAGTGATAAATGCCAACTACTTACAACAATAGCAAAGTGCAAGTTTGCCATAGACTCCAGCTGGGCTAGGATGAGCTTTGTGAGGTGATATCTAGGTTACCTGTGCTTTTTGCCTTAGTTCCCCTCTGTAACTGTTAGCACCTTCTGCTAGCTCAAATGCAAGAACCAGCCCTGCAGGAAGCAAGAACATGCTACAGCAGTCTGCCCGAGTGTAACATTCTCAACACTGGAACATTTTCCTGGAACACACTACAGGTATATCTGGGAGCAGAGAGACCAAGCTCCTTCTGCACTATCACTTGAACCCACAGGGGTGAGGGAGCAGTTGAGATGGTCTCAGCATACAGATGGACATCCTTCAGCATTTCCAAGATTTCACTTGAGTGCTTCCTGACACAAAGAATAATTTTCTTCAGCAGAGTCATCCTCTTATACAGAAGGTACAGGTATGCACACTATCAGAAAAACAAAATAGTGTACACGACCATAAGCCACAAGATTGCTTTGCTGGTATTTCCAGCTTTAAGCAGTAAAAATCTGTGTCTTAGTTCCTTAGAGCATCCAGCTGGTGGTGCCAAATAGTAACCGCAAAGAACATTTTTTTCTGTGTTTTGAATGTTTGGAAAATAACTTGTTTGGACAAAAGCATCTTTACAGTTGATCCTTAGATTCTTTTTAACAACTGTCCACCTCTCTCTCAGTGGATTTTGTAGGTCACCCTCTAGAAGCCAACTGTTGTGTGTTTATGCCTCACACAAAGAGATATAACCCCCTTCTGCTCTGATTTATTTGAAAGCTTACTCTGTGCATGGGATATAGAAAGTATATATAGATGTACATGGATGATAAGCAGTGGAGGTTCAGGCCCAGGACATTTTGGCCTGGAGTAATATGTTTATTACTTCATAAATCATAGTAAACCTTAAGAGCACATACACCTGTTTTCTTGGGTGGTTAGTATCTTTGTACCTGGCATTTATATAACTTCTATGATCTGATGTCCTGTCCAGGATCTTTAACACGTTTATTATGTCTGTTGATGACTCAGCTTATGACCTTCTTTTTCTGTGAAGTTCAGTAGTTAAAAGTATTTTGTTTGGAAGAAGATACCTGTTTTTAAATTTAAAAAGTGGGCAAGGGCAAAATGGTAAAGGAACACCATGTTATGTTTCATTGGCCTAACAGTGACCTATAAAATGTGCTGGTGAGAACAGAAAATGTAATGCAACAGTGACTGAAGCCACAATTTGTTTTCATTCTTTTTGATATTTGATTATAAAGGTTAAAGCAGGGGAAAGGGAGTGCTAACCTGAAGTGCTGGCTTTCCTATGGCTCCCTGCCACGTAAGTCAGTGCTGATTTGAAAGGGTCAGGCTCTTTGCTGGCAGGTGGGATGCACTGAGGAGTAAATCCCAGGCACCAAATTTATGGCAGGGTCATGGGTACTTTATGAAGCTTTTTCTTTTTTCTGGAGGGTGTCCTCTGTCCCCACGGGTGTCCTGCTTTCCACCTGAGAGGTTGCAACAGAGTGCTGTTTGCACAAGACATGGGTTTTGCTGAGATAGGCAGAGCAGATGGCAGACTGTGAGTATGACCAGTCGGGGTGGGGAAAGTATCAGAAAGGTGAGTCAAGCAGAGAGCAGCACGTGGAGTATGGCATGACTAAATCATGCTTCCTTTATTTGGACTCCAGAACTGGTGGACTTGTGACCAATGCAAGCATCTGGGCACTGTAGCAGTTGGGTTTTTTTGGTGCAGTACTCAGACCTTTAGGCACTAAAAGAAAGCAAATAAATTTCATATGCTAGTGAACCCTGAGAAGAATCTGGCTCCAGAGACTTCTGCTTAAGATTTCTACTATTCCACATTTCCACTTTTCAAAAATAATTCCTTGCTTCGGTTTCAGGGATGAAGTCACTTCAATATGCCCGTTTAAAGTAAAATCACGATATAAGAAAAATGTTATGTATAGTCTCTGGTACAGTACAATCAATCAGGGCAGTTAATTTGTTCAGTATTTTAAAAATATACTGTGCAGTAGAAGTATTAGAGGAGCAGTTTACTCTGAGACCTCATGTCCAACAAGTATGACTTTTTGTTGTTCTGCTAAAATATAACTTATAAAATCTTCTCAAGTATTTCCCTTGCAACTGTGGAGGCTAATGTTTCACTCAGACTCATTAAGAAAATTAAATCCTCTTCAAAGAATTGTATCCAATCATTCTGCAAATGTTTTGAAACAGGACAGCAGCACTCTGCCCCCAGTAGCTCTTGTGAAATCCTGCTGTAGTGCATAGAGTCTACGTGTGAGGACAGGGCTGAACTGCAGCCTGTTCGTACCCACTGAGCAGTTACCGTGCACATTTGAAGTATTTCTTCAGGGAAACGGGGAGCCCATTTAAAACCCCCACAGTATCAGTTGTTCTTGTCTCCACTGTAGCTTTAATCTGTATTACAAAAATGGCTGGAGATGCAATGAAGGAAGAAATATGGGTCAAAACCTGTCATTGTTTACATCCACATAAACAATGAACATGTTTGAAATCAGGTGAAAAAGCAATCGCTGCTTAAGCTCTAGGTGCTCACGCCTGGGTTGCGTGACTGCAACTAAGAACAGAATGTAGCTCATTGTCCTTATGTGTACGTACAGTCACTTACCGTTTGATGGAATCGAGAGGATAAATTGTACCATTGCTGGAATTTCTCACGCTATGTGCATGCTGCCTTTTCTCCTGGGTGTTTAGTTCAATGAGGTTCTCTCTTTCCTCCAGGCAAGCAAATTGTTTTTTTTTCCTTTTGAACTCTCAGGAATCTGGTTTTTAGTCTGTCTGTTTTACCTTAATTCCTTTTGAAAAAAGACCCCTTTTATCATCCATGTTATAATTGCTGGACAGGTCTATCTGACATGCTGTGATGAAACTAAATAAGTAGCTTTTTTAATGTCATGTATCGCTTCATTTTTCCATATGTCTCATCACTAAATTTCACAAGGTCACATATGTTCATGATTTTTGGTGGGTTTTGTTGAGCTCCAAACTCCTGGATTTTTTTTAAACTACACATGAGGATAGCCTATGTGTCAAGTTCTTGTAGCTGCAAACAACCTGCTCAGTTGTATGTGAAAAGCAAATGACAAGCATATTTATTCTGAAAAAAAATCTGATTTGGGGGCCTAAGCCATGATTTTAGAATGCATGGGATTGCTGATATTCCATACACAGTTGTTGGCTGTTCAGTCGCAGATAAGCAACAGGATTTCTGTATTGGAGAATTTTTTATTAGGAATTTAATAATTATTTTGTCACACAGTGACTGTGCTGTCTTAGGCACACAGTGGGTTTCAACACATCTAGAAATGCAATTAATAATTTAGCAAATTACTACAAAAATGAAATCTGTTTTTATGAACTTTGCAGATTACATCATGTTCATGAGCTTTTCTAAACCAGGAATATCTGAGCTACATAATGGGTATGTCCTTTAGTTCGTGGGAAACATTGTACTTAAGGAATGACTAGAAAAAATAGGATTTGTTAAACTTTGCTAAGAAAAAAGGTATTATTAGATATAGAATTGTTAAAAATTCCGAGCTCTCAGGGGTTTGCTTGGATGAGGTCTTTTTCTTAACAGGATATTGTGTGGCTTGGAAACAGCAACCTGTTTTTATACCATTGCTTTTATTTTAAACAAATAAATTAACATTCAAATTTCCTGTCCTAATCTAATTCACACAGTGTTTTATTAAGTAAATAATGGCAGCATCTCCTTTGATTCTTCAGGCAGAAACTATAGAGAGAGATACTTTCATTATTGCCTTGATTTTTCTTGTCTAAACTAAATTTTAGAAACTTATTTAAAACATTGGATAAAGACTACTATAAGCCTTCGATCTGCAAGTATTTAAGTACATATGAGATCGCAAACTCATGGAATACCAGGTTGGAAAGGACCTCAAGGATCATCTGGTCCAACCTTTCTTGGCAAAGCTCTAACAATGTTGATAAGAAATTACAATTCCTTTATTATGTTATGACTTGTTTTCTGCATTTAGCCACTATGACATTGTTTCTGACTTGTGTAGCTTTTCAAGGTCTTAAGATTAATGCTTTTAATAAATTACTTTCAAGCAAAGGTTAGTTCAATACATTGAATTTCGCAGCAGACATCCTGCAATGATAGAAGGGGATTTTTATTTGTTTATCAGGAGTGAAATCAATATACAAGCACAGAAGACATATTTAGCTGTGAATTTGCTGTGAAAGCTACTCTCTGATAGCAGAGACATACTGTTGTAAAATAGTTTGCATTTCATAACCTCAGTTTTACAGGCATCGTATCACTGCAGCCTATAAAAAAAAGAGTTGACGCATTACTCAACTATTAGAAATGAACTATAAAAGATAACAGGAAGTGATAGCTTCTAAAGAAGCGTTCATACCAGATGTTTCTTTTAGCAGTGAAAGTTTTTTTTTTTTTACAGGTGATTTTAGAAATAGATGGATTTCTTCTATAGCTAAAGGACAGATTATGCAGAAAATTTGATTCTTGGTAGCATGCCAAAGATTGCTCCTTCAGCCATGTAATACCTGCACTGTTCAGTATTGAAGGACTTATACGTAATTTTCAGATGGGCACGGATTTCAGAATTAATTATTCATACTGTGCTATTGCCCATTTTTTTCTTCCAATAGTCTCTGAATCTTAATTGTACACTGATCTATAATCCAGCAGTAATCGCTGTTGGGTTGGGGTTTTTTTTCTGGTATTATTTTCTTCATATTGAAAAAGTAAAAAATAAGCAATGGCAGGCCCAAGTAGTTGTTTTCCTCTTCTTTTATTTCCAAAACACTTTTCATTTTTCTGAGTGTTTATCCCTGCAATCTGACCAAGAAAATACTTCTCAACCCAAATTTTTATACTCTGCCTGATGTTTTAGAATATATTTTGTTTGGACACTTCTTTTTCTCCTCAACTTCTTCTCCCCCCTGCAAAAACATAGAAAACTTGTTCAAGAAATGCAACTGTTTCCCCTCAAATTAAACTTCCAGTGCTTTACGTCAAGATGAGTCCAAATCCACAGCCATATTTTTTGAGAGAGCAAAGGCAGGGTGGCCTAGTGCAGTTGAGGGCTAAAAACACTCATTGCTTAGCTTTTAATTTAAAGAGTAGTGTCTCTCTTTCAGCTCTCCTATTTCCAGTCTTATCTTGATTGATGTTGGTAAAAGCTTCACAGCATTTGCACTTGGAGGTATCCATGTAGGTATCCTTCTTAATGATTTGGAGGATGAAGGTTTAAAAAAAATTAAAATAACAAAAGCTTAGAAATGGCATGGTTGGGGTAGAATATTAAAATAGGCACTGGGTCACAGCAGAGTGCAGAATATTTGTGTCAGTGGAAAAGACTGCACAGCTCAGGTCCCTATCTTTTGCAGATGTACTTAGCTTTGCATGCTGATTAAGATCCTTTGAAGCTGATAGGACTGAATTGTTGTGGGTGAATTTAAGCTGACACTTAAGTCCTTGAATGATGTATGTTCCTAAGAATGAGGTTCTATCAGAAGCCACCCAAGGTTTTTTTCTTGTTTCTGTTGTATACTTGAGAGATATAACCAAAACTGGAATTTGTTGAATGCTATGGTTCTGACCCTGATCTTCCAATATCCCATTTAACTACTCACATGATAAAGTTATTTGTAAATGTTAAATCTTTGCAGGATTATGATCTAAAGGAGTATTAGAGCCTGATCCAACTACTTCAGAGGCCTGCCCTAGATTTTGGTGATCAGTGTATCAGAGCCATACTAAAGGGATTAAGATGCTGTCAGTGCTGACTGAAGATAGAGCTTTCTGAAAAACACAGTTCAGTATTCAGATGTTGACCCATCCAGAGCAGGTGATACAATATATAGTGTATCTCCCCATACTTAGGCTAGCATAACTCTGATGGTTTACAGTGGCTCCAGTAGCCTTCACTTTATTTATGCTTTCATAATCCAAATGCTTAGCAGTGTAAATATTTCCTCCATGTAGCTATATACAGAGAGATGTATTTACTTATATAATGTGTGAAGCTATGTCACAGAGAAAAATAAGGTTTTTACTAGTGTCTGTCTGAGACAAGTGGGTTACCTGTTGCAGCAACAGAGGCATTAGGCAGGCTGCCATGGCCCTGTCTCAGGGACTTTGCCATGCCCACAACCCTCCAGGAGGCTAAGCATTTCTTTAGAGAGGGCAGCATTGCAGAAGTAGAATTACACTTTATAGCACTTCAACATCCTGTATGTATTAGGGTTTTGAAAGAAATAAAGGAAGAAAATGAGAGATTGGGAGAGATTTGGCACTTTTTTCTTTCATCAGCTGGTAGGAGATATTGTCTGTGGTGCATTGCTGAAATGTGAATCAGGTCACTGAATACTAGAAAAAATAAAAAGTAATTGGTTTTTATGTGTATGCGAAATCTGATAATGAACCTGAAAGGTCAGAGGCCCAGTAAAAGCAGGCAACATGCTAGACTGAAAGACTTTATAAGAAAAAAAAAACCAAACAAAAAAACCAAAACAAAAAAAAAACACCCCACAACAAAACCACAAAACTAAAAGGTTTTTTTTCCCCCACATGGTACAGTCCTGTTATGTGTTATATGGCTGTTCCTTCCAAGCAGCTTTGCACCCAACACAAACATAAATTAGTTTTGCTTAAGAACACTAGGGCAACAACAACAACAAAAGTATTAGCACTTCCATTTTGTGGTGAAGAAAGTGAGGGTCTCTGATGTTGCAATGATACATGGACATGGAAAATTTGTTGCAGCCAGAATACAAGTTCCCTTGCCAGATCTGTGTCTGGTTTAGGAATACTTCTTTCCTCATTATGTGACACCATCATGAACATATAGATATTAAATGGTATAAAATCACCATTCTTGCATAATACCTTTCATCTCAGGATCTCAAAGCACTTTACAATCATTAATCTGTACCTTTTAACCTAGTAATCACATGAGTAAGGTCTTCCTCACACAAAAGAAACATTTCTAAATACTTTCACATCCTGTTGAAGATGAGAGAAGAAGTACACTCAAACAGGAACTGGGATTAAAATTCAGTGCATCTGCTCTCCATAAGCATCTTTCTTCCTTTCAAATACAGATCCTAAAGTCTAAATAAATCCTGAGATTTAGGTGGTTTTGGTGCATATCTGAAACATGATACTGCTTGGTTGAAATTTAGGATTTACAGCTGAGAAAGGTTTGTTCTGTTGCTTTGTAGAGAAAATACTCTGTCATTCATGCAATTGCAGCAGTTTTATTTTACAAATTACTTTCTTCACAAGCTGGATTTTGTTCAATGTGCATTACCAATTCTGGCATACTGTTCTGCAGTGTTTGGGACAAGAAGTACAGTTACCCAGATGAGTAGTTTTCTCCCATGTGAGTGACTTCTGACCCACTCTTTCCCTCTGTATAGAGAAAGTATGGAAACAAAATGTATCAGTGGGAAGAAACCAGACCTGAACTCAAAAATAGCTATCAGATTATTAACTGCAAATTAATGGAAGATTTAAATCCTTTATAAAAGACAAAATATTGCTGTGAATTTTCACAGTGAAATGTTATTTGTCATACTTAGTGTTTGGATTTTGCCCCAGCTTTTTTTTTAGGATCATAGTTGTTTGTTCTAGGATGAATGGGTTTAAGGCTGGTATAAGCCTGAATTTACTGTGTCAAGTCTGTGAATGAAATTGTTTCTTCTTATTGATCTCACTCTGCCATAGAAATTCACAATATCAGATTTTGATCCCTTGCATAGCTGCTATGTATGAGCCGGTGCAGCCTTTCACTATCGTTTTCTGCTAAGTCTTGACGATCTTTTTCCTTGTTTCTCATGACCAAAAAGCTGCCTGCTTGATGTAATTTATCTTTAGAAGGAGGAGGATTGGCAACAACTCATAACCAGAAAAACAGTTGCCACCAAGGCCTTCTAAATATAAGCACTTACTGAATTTACGAGTATCTTTTTTTTTTGTTTATATGGAATTACTTTTCAGCTACTTTATCCTTTCAGATTTGGGTTGCTGTGTTATTTTTCATTCTTCCCTGTAGAGACCTGGTTTTGAACATTTTCTTTTTACCATTTGTAGAAGAGTTCTAGGCTTTGACCTTGTTACAACTTGAGAAGTTTTCAAAGTTGGCCATACCTTTATTTACCACAGACTGGATTTCTATGACTCCTGCCAAACTGCCCACACAGGCACTGCTAGTAAAAGGATTTGTTAGAGTCAGTGTATCAAGAGCAGAACTTTATAATATTTTAAAACTTTCAAGTCACTTTATTATTGATTTCTTTTTGCATTATGCGGTGATATGTGTCCCTCTTGATTCCTACTTTTAATTTATTGTATAAACAAAGATATGTTTACAGCTTTGTTTGCAGTCCAATAATTTATCAGCTATAGCTCAGATAATTAAAGATTTCTCAATTGAGTAGCAGTATTTTTACCAAATTATATGACAGGATGGGTTAAAAATAGATGATATACCAATATTTAAACTGGAAAAAGGTATGGATCATGAACTTCAGCATAGTTGTTCTATTACTGCTAGAGGCAAAACTGGACAAAATCTGACATAGGTTGCAGTAAGAAAATAATAATTGAGAGTAACATAATTAACAGTAGTTTACATAGTTTTATGGGTGATTGACAATCAATGTGTAATGTGTGTTTCTAAATGTGGCTAATAAGCATACCTAAGTTCCTCTAATATATGATTCAGTCATTCTAAGGGCATTAGATGATCTGATTTTTAAAATGTATATATTTTTAAATGCAATATTAACTAGATAATAACTGCCAGTTCTACAATCAAACAGAAGAAACACCCTAAATTTGAAAGCAGAAACTAGATACATTCAAGCCACAAATAACCTGCAACAGTTTTTTTATTCTGAGGCAATCGAGTTCCTGGTGCAATCTTGGTATGCAGAAGCTTCTTTAATACTTGAGCTGTTTTTATAAAGACTAAAATATTTTTTAAATGGATACTGTAGGGCAAGCAGAAAGTATACGGTTGAGAATTGAAAGCCTGTATTAGGTAGGAAGTCAAGTTAAATGGTGATAAAGTTCCTCAGGTCTTAATCTATGTATGTATCTTTGTTTTAATGCTATTTTCCTTCTGAGTATTAACAACCTCTTCTATCAAGAGTATATTCAACGTGTTGAAACAGTAGAAGACATAGCTGCAATCCTATTATTTTCTATTCCCATGTACACATACAGCAGGACTTCAACAGAACTAGCGGAAGTAATGAATGGTTTTAAAATAAGCCAATAACTTGAGTGCTTTATTGTTCAGTTTCAGTAAAAAGTATGACATTAATTTTGCATGACAACAGCATTATTATCAGATGAAGTGATGCACGTGGGTGAGTAGTAACTCCAGGGGTTGTAACTGGGTTTAGAAATCACTTAGCCTACACTGTCTACAGCCTTACCTTTGTCATGTATGCACATTTCCTGAAAGAACATTGAAGAATATTGTCATAATTTGTTTTAAGAAATGTATTTCTTATCACCCAGATGCAGTTCTGATCCTGCACTACTGAAGTTGGTGGAAGTTGGATGAAGCTCAATGGGTGTTAATCTTATGAACTTTTTATATGTGCAAAAATGTGCTCATGCTGCATCCCTTCAGCTTAGGAGACAGTTCCTCTGGGGCTAGTGATACTTTCAGGGCCAAGTTAGGGAAGAAGCTTTCATCTGACTTGTCACTTTAGGAAGTCTTCTCTACTTCCTGAGTAAATCAGCAGTCTGTGGTGGCAAGTTTCCTAATTTATTACCTAAGTAACAGCCTCTAAGTATGTGTTGGTCCTTCTTTTGTAACCATTTGACATATAATTGACATATTTTTACTTCTTGAGCATTTCTTAGCCAAAGGCCAACTGATATATTTCTCCTTGGTGAGTGTTTGGTTTTATTACTCTATCTGACAGAATATATATAAGAATATATATAAATAGCAGTTTGTTGTGTTTGCCTTGTCTTGATGAAGTTTGCTTTTGTGACCTCCCTGGGCTGCCAGTGGATGTGCTGTGACCAAGCTGAACTCTGGCTGGTTTGCTCTTTGCATCCACTTCTGAACTTCCCATATCAGAGTAGGGGAGTGGGATGGGGTGTAAAGGACAAACTAAACAAGTTACTCTCCACAGAAGAGGGTGGAGAAGTTGCTTAAGAACACAAGTAGTAATACTTGTGCTCAGTAATAGTTTATTTTCTGTTCTGTACTGTATCCATCTCATTTCACTCCATCTAATATAAAAGCTGTATTTGCATAACTAATTTTTGTTAAATAGAAGGTCTCTGTTTGGTTATTTCACCTATGTTTATATGGAGAGTTTTCTTTTTAATCTAATTACTTCTCTCTTTTCCTCTTTTTTCCTTCTGTCCCTCTTTCCCCTCAGTTGGAGAACACAGCTGCAGGCATTCAGGCTCAGGCAGTTGTCCAAATCTATTTTAAAACAAAATTTTAAATCAAGACTTCTTGCAGCTATAGGGCGAGGGTCACATGTACTTTCCCTGGATCAGCAGAAAACCTTCTGATGACATTGAAGTCACATCTCTCTTCGCTCTCCCAGTAAATATATGCATAGTGTAGAGCTATAAAAATGTTTATTTTTCAGGAAAAGTTGAGGTTACTTTTTCCTTTTTAAGACCAGTTGAAAGAACTTTGGCTCAGAAAAGAGAGGGGAGGTAGACATATCTTACCTAAGAACCTTCTTTTTTTTTTCCAATTAATAGCAAAGGCTTAGCAAAGCATGTCCAGATTTTGCACTGTTGACAAGCAGCTTCATTATTACCATAATAATATCACTTTATATTGGAATATATCTGAAATACCATTCAGACATGGGAGAAATTGTGGCATTTGCAGATACTGAGATATACAAAGCTTTGGTAAGCACTAGTTCATTGTTCACACCTTCTGTCAGTTTTGCATACTCGACCTGCTTACAGCTGTGGTGATGCAGAAAGGTAAATATTTTGAACAAAACTTGGAGTAGAAATAGATATTACCACATTTGAGGCTGCCAGACATATTCTGAACATATTCTAGTATTTGGATTTTTTTTTCCCTGATGTTTCCATGGTAGTTATCCTTGTATGTGTTGGAGCTGTTGTTGAGTCCCTTTGCTGTACTACTGGCTGTGAAAGCAAGAGCACAGTTTCTGCAGATGAAAGACCAGCAACGATAGCATTGGAATGTGACCTCGGACGTTTATCAGAATGACATTGTCTGTCAGATGATACGGCATTCTTATTTTTCCAACCACTTTTGGCATGGAATCAGGTCAGTTCAAGATGGGGACATATGTTGCCATGCCATGCACATACCCATAAATGGCTTATTAAGACTCTTAATATGAAGTCAGCTTAGTTAATATGAAATAAGTTTCATTTCAAAAGCCTCCTCTTGTGTGTTGATATTTAACATGTGCCTCTGTCACGTCCAACCTGTTTTAAAACTCTGCTTTAAAGGAACCACTTAGATTAGAGAAAGACCAGTTATCTTCTCAGAAAAAGAATTAAAATAAATATCAGATGAGGATAATTTTCTTGCCGTGTGTCATTGGTGTTTGTCTGCTTAATAGATCAAGGTCTCATAAACTGTGAGTGGTTATTCCTTCCTGCTTCAGAAGTACCTGAAACAACAGAAAAGAAGCTGTTATCTAAAAGATAGATTTTGAATCAATGATGTTACTTGGGTGTAATCTCCATAGCTTCCTTCTTCCTCTCTGCAACTGAAAATAAGGGAGGGAAGTGTTTCATTAGTAGATTAATGGTGAAAGCTGTGACTAGGTGTTAAAATACGTCAATTCCATTCTCAACCTAACCATTGGCTTGTGCTGTGACCATTTATTTCCTTAAGCCACAACATCTATAGATGCAAAACAGGGTAAAGGCTCTGGAGTACTTAAAATAAAATCCATTCCTTTGTAATGCAAAATACTGTTATTTCTATGGTACAATTCATAATATGTTAGAGATTTGAGATTTTGCGGATAGTGTTTCCCAGGGAATTCCAAAGGGTCAAGATTATTTTGGGGTTTTGTTGTGCATACAGATTAGAACAATTTATGCAGGTGTCTTTAAGATAGATGTTTGAAATGTCAGAAATTTAGTGCTTTTACATCTGGACAAAAGGAAAGACTCCCACTTACTGTGGACTCTGGAAGAAATTCTGTTGTTTCCTCGATAAATCATACAGATAGTGGTTATGCAGTAGTTAATGTTTTAGGATGAAACTTCACTCTTAGTTTTTGATAATGCTCCTGCTCTTGAAAGGAGAATTGAGATTGTTTGTGCTCCGTATTTCTGTTCCATCTCTATTTTTTTTCAGATGAATATGCTGAATGATGTATATGGATGAATATTTAAATATAATTAATTTTTGTGCATAAAAAATAGCAAATTATCTGATACTGTAGGGCTGAAAAATTATCAGTAGTAAATTAGTGGAAAATGACAATTTTAGACAGTTGTGTCTTTGTGTTTCCAAGATAATTTCTTGTGTGAGCTAAAAAGATGTAGCATTTCTTCATAACAATACCCACTCCAACCAAAAAAGATCAGCAGGAGAATTATCTGTGTTTCAAAACTCAGTCACAAGCCTGTTTGTTTGCTTTTCAAGTATAATACTTGAGTGGTAGAGTAATTACAGAAATAGAAATCATTTCATAGTGAATGAATGAGCAAAATATTCTTATTCATGCTGAACAAATGCTTAAGTGCTTTGCATGACAAGGTGAACAATTGCTAACATTTCTTATATAGAAAAAAGAATCAGTTTAAACAGTATCTTGATTCATCAAGTTTTTAGCATGTTCATAGTTTTCTCGCTAGTTTTGAAACCTGTGTTTGGGAAGTGCCTGGACTGATTGGCTGAGTCATTTTCTGGTGATTACGTGGTGTGTCTGAACAGGAAACATACTGAAAAAGGCTTAAGGGGGTTTATAAATAGAAAATGTTCTGAGAGAGAATCGTTACTCAGAAAGCAGATTCTATTGATACATGACTGCATAGATAATGTCTGTGGCATGAGATCAGTATTTTTAATAGAAAAAATATTGATTTGAAAAAACCCTGCTTTAATATTCTTTCTTTATATCTTTGTCCCAACACATCCATATGAGTAAGATAGTAATCACTTTTAAATTTCAAAATAAGCTGCATTGATAGCTCTCCTCTTGTTCTCAGGGCCTACATTTTTGATTTTAAGAGTATATATTTCTTTAAACTTACCCTTGGTGACCTGATTTACTGTGTATATCCTATGTGCTTTCTTCTGTGATACAGTGTGTGTATGTCATACATACGGAGGGAGCAAGGAATGGGACAGAGAAGCTAGAAATTGCTGCGTCAATACTGTTTCTCCATACCTAAATTAGTGAGACACCTTAGGTGAGTATTCCTTTTATTCCACTAGTTTCCCCTAGGACTAATTTTTCTTCGTTTTGTTCTTCTGGAAAGGTAGAATAACAGCTACTTCCACATTTCAGGACAGTATTTTACTCCATGCTGAACACAGAGCACAATAGGATACTGTAGAAGTCCCTTGAAAACAACAGATTTGTCACATTTGAAGCAATCTTAAGACCCCTATCTGGTCATATCACAGCATAAGTTGTTGAACACACTGACCATTTGACTGAAAGAGCAGTTCTGTCATTGTTTAAATAGGACCTATGTTGCTAACACAGAAAAAAAACATTGTGGCCAAGTAATGGAACTAAAATCAGACTTTCCTAATTTATAGCCGGATCCAAAGCTAACGAAAGCCAGTAGGAGTCTTTCCACTGACTTCATTAAACTTTGCATATTTGTCCACAGAAGTGCTGGTATTACAGCCCAGCCAGGCCCTGGGAGATACTCCAACCTCTTGTTCTCAGCTGACCTTCGTTGGCTGGCGTACAGAGCTGAGGGGGTGAAAATGGTACTATATACAGTACCAAACTTTATACAGTACCAACTTTAGTTTTAGTACCAACTAAAAGCTGAAACAAAAAATGCTGCAGGAAAACCCACACTAAAAAATAAAAAGCTAAATGTAAATAACAGTAAAGGGTAGCAGTGTTGTAGGTTCTTTTGCCTCCAGTCAAGTGTTTACACGTTTATAAATAATGACATGCAGACATTAGTTTAGTTTAGTTTAAGATGCTTATTGATGCTTTGTAGTTGAATGTTTTAAGCAAAACAGAAGGCAAGAGTGGGCAAGTTTCCAACATCTGGGAATATTGTGGGATATAAAAATATATATAAACTTTCTACTAAAGATCTAAATTCTAAATTCTAAATCCTACTACTGTACACTAAAACAAAAGTAAAAAATAATTCTACTCTGATACTACCTGGACTAAATGATAAGAGAAGTGGAAAGGCTCATAAAGGAAACAAGCCATTTAATTAAATTAGTTAAAGATGGACATCTGCTTGAAAGATAGAACTTTAATAAGGAAGTTTAATCTGTAAAGTTTGGCAATAAACCATTCTCCGAAGCAGCCTGTTAGGTAGTGACTGTATTTTATTGATGTTTAATAGTAGTTATACATGTAGACCTAAACTATTATTTACTGTCTGACAAGAAATATTTGCTTGTGTGTGTGACAATGGAAGGCCAGACAGTGATGTCTAGATCAACAGAAAGTTTTTCACTATTGTAAACAGAGAAACCATTTGACTCCTATGTTTGAAATTTACTTTTTTAATACTGGAAATACTTCTTAGACTTTATCTTACATATTGTTAAATAGTATGGTGGTGAATGGGTGATGCTAGATGCATATCTTGAAAGAGCAGCATAAAAGGGCTCATTACAAAATTGCAAGGATGCAATACACTTAAATGAAGCACTTCATATGCAGAAAGATGTGCTTTAAAATCAGGAAGGCCGAATGGCAGAAGACTTCTCAGTTGTGCTGAGTTTCACAGGTCAGTCTCATGTAAGAATTTTAAATAACTTATGAAGAGCTCTTGAAAGAAAAGCGAGTCCTATGAACAACATGAGGCAATCATACAAGCTGATAGGACTATGTTTCTGCTCAACAGAAATTTCCTCTGGGAATGTGGCAGTTGCTAGATGTCTTTATTTCAGCTGTTGCGAGAACGCACTTGTGCCCAGGCTTTTTTTTCTCCTCAAGTTCTGCTGTTACTGTTCCAGAGTTCAAAGTGGGCTTGCTCTGTATGTTCAGGCCCCTCCTTCACCAGCTGAAATCTGATATTCTAAACTCTGGGTCTGCATGTTCAGGAGGGGTGGAAGGATGCCAACTGCCCTGCTGACAAATTTGCAGATGCACAGGACTTTTTTTTTTTTAATTAAAGAATAACTTTTTTTTTTACTCTGGTGCTGAGACTGGAAAGCTATTGGCAGATGGTGCAACTCTGAAAAGCTCTCTCTTTAAGCTATGCTTGTTTGTTTAAAGTTGCTAACATGACATGTTTAGATACTAAATTAGGGAGTTCATAAAAATATTTTACAGGTTGTCAGGGACAATGTGGTTTGTGGTGTGATCCAGTGAGATCACATGAAATAAGAATATTCGAACAACAGAAATGAGGCCATTCAACAAGCCACCTGGCTGGTGGCAATTTGTGAGGTGGCAACTCTGTCCAGAGCTAAGCCAGTAGCCAAGTAGAGGCAGGAAATGTGGTGCTGCAAAGCTTGCTGCTGTCTTGAGGAGGAGGCAGCAGTAGGGGCTGAGTTACCTGCAACATCTTTGAAATCTCCAAACTTATGGCAGGGATGAGAATGACCATGGCCTTATTCCACAGGCAGTCTCAGTGTATCAAATGCTTGCTGTAAAACTTCCTTCACTCTGCCAAGTGGGCTCTAGCACTTGTGTTCTTTCTCATAAGCAGTGTTGGAGATGGTTGTGTCCTCCTGAGCCACCAGTCTGGTGTATGGGTTTTGGTAGTACATAGGCGCGTTGCCTGTGTCTGTACAGCAGTGCTGAGTTCCTCTGGGAGTGGAGGCATTATGAAAGGCTGGGTTCTTCCCTATACATTTATGGAAAACTGACAATGCTGGAAGGAGGCCAGTTTAACTGGGAAAACTGAAGTTGGCTAAGCTTGAACAACATAATTATCACGTAAGGTTAAAGAGGTAAATGGCTTTAGGCCTCATGAAAAAAGCCAGGAATGAAAGAATGGAAATAAGAATATCCTTTTTTTTTTTTTTTCTGTGATCAGATAAGAATGAGAAATCTTCAGAGCTGATGTAGCTGGATATAAAAGAGAAAACCTGAAGTTACAGTTGGTATCTGTAAAGCAATTAAACTTTCAAGAACATATTCCACAGTAGCATTTTGAGAACACTGTTGTAGTTTTTACCTGGAAAGAAGTCCAAACATTTGAGGATTATTTTCCTAAGCTTAAGATAGTGATTGGAGACCTACAACTCACAACTTTATAGCATCACGTTTAGGAAAAAGTCTCTTTTCTGTCTCTACTGTGGATAGTCTGTCAATGCCATGAATAGCTTTAGCACTTTTGTTGCTATGCTGCTATTTGGCCTCTGGTGAGGACTACAGAATCTTTGCTTTTAACAGTTGTCTCTGTATTTTTGTTGTTGTTTGGTTGGCTTTTTCAGTTCAGTGAGGTCAGAAGAAAAGTTGGTTATTGGATTAAACGAGCACATGGTTAACTCCAGTAAAAGGTAGGAGGCTGGTTGAAATTTTCTCTTACTGATAAGCACAGTAGCGAAAAATGTCAATATGCATATTTCACTGAGCACAACAACTTACTTCCTGAACCATGTCAACAACTGAGTAGTTTTGAACAAAGCTTACATATGCAAATATTTATAACACATGTGAAGCAGAACCAAGTCTACAGGTAACCTAAATTTTATACACATCCATACTTTTTGTGCTGAACTATATGCACAATTTCTGTAGAACCCCTTGGTCTTTAGTTATTCCCCTCTTACTGACAGTATCTTTTGGAAACTTGTAACAACACTATCTTGAAGAAAGAGTAAATATGAGAATAAAAATGTCAGTGACATTAATTGACATTTCCTGCAGAATTCAGAACATAGAATGGAACTTCAAAAGTTGTACTTAAACGTCAGGCAGAGTCCTAATTATGATATGACAGTAAAACTCACATTTCTTCTTCTTTGCCCAGCCTATGAGTTTATGTTTAAGCTGCCCTGTAATAGTCTCCAAGTGCATTATGTCTAAGCTTAATGTTTCTATATAAAAGCTGATTTTAAATGGCATTAAACATGCATAACTCTTGTTTCATAGCAACCTTATTTTTTAAACAAAGGGGGTTGAACACATATAATTTATTTATTTTATGCTGTCAAGACAGACAATAATGTATAACGGACAAAACTGATGCCCAGCAGTTGCTGATTGTTTTCTATTATCTCCATAGAGATAGAAACATTTGTGTTAGATTTTTTTTTAAAGACTACATGTTCTTTCTAGCCATTCCTTCCTGCCTAAGTATGGGCAGCGAGGTCATCTCTTCTCTAATACAGCATAATGCAGCACAGTAAATGATCAGTCACTCGAATCTCCCAAAGTAAACTCTGGAATTGCCAAAGAAAGTACCTCCATTCTGAGAACGAGAAAAAAAAGGATTTAACATTGAACATCTAACATGGGTTTACTTATTCATGTGGAGTCATATTCATTAAAAAAATCATTACAATATCGCAGACTAGCTAGAAACATTTAACTAAAAAATGAAGAATGAAAATCTGTCAAACTGGAATCATGGCAATTAGAAGTGTTGTGGTTTCGTTCTTGTGCTAAGCAAGTACGTCTGAGTGTTCAGCTGTCTGAGAAACAGTAATTTCCCTAAAATATCACCAGAGATCTCTGCACTCGGACTTATCATAATGGTCCTCACTGGTTTGAACTGTCTGTCATTCTCCCATTAATGACACTGAAGGAAGTCTTTGTTCAGTAACACCCACAAAACATAAATAACATTTAATTAAATAAAGTCTCTGCTAAGATTTAATATGCTAACATCAAAGCATCTGGAAAGTGATCTTTGTCTCTGACAGCAGGTTTCCCACAGACAAGAAGTAATCTCGGGTTCTTGCTGACAACTCATACAGAATGGTTTCATTTGTATTAAGCTTCTGTATTTTCAGAAGATTCCCTTTATTCACTGAGAGTCACATTCTGGGAACCCTTTAAATCCAGGTCTGTTTTGTTGGTTTTGTTGTGCTGGTCTTTGGGTCTTTGTTGGCTTTTTTTCTTCACAAAATTTCCCCAACATCTCTATCACAGATCACTATGTTTCCCTCCTGATACAATCTGAAGTAATCTAGCTAGGTATTTTGTAATGTGACATCCTTTAAGCAGCTGACAGTTGCCATCTCATGCAGTTGTTTTAGCACTCTAACAAAGCAGAATCTATTTAACAGATGTATGCAGCCCGGAATCTGTGTTAACTTCAATTTCTTTATCACTTCAGCTGACATTTGATTTTCATAGTGCTCTGCAGAGTCTTAATCTGAAATCAAGTATGACCAAACTCAGAGTACATTTTCAGGGAAGGTGTTAGCACAGCAGTGCAGGAAGAAAATCTTATCACCTCTGATGAGCTTGGTCGGTTAGTTTTACAGAATCATCTGTCAGCAGGATTCAAAGCAGCAAAGCTGCAAGTACAAGCTAGGAAAATGATGTCTGATCCAAAGCCTATTGGAATCCATGCAAAACATTGTTTAATTACTTGATCCTTTTATTTCTGAAGTCAGTGAGATGGTGGCATTTATTTCAGCAGGAGTAGCAGCCTTTGATACTCTCATGTGTTTCTCAGAGAAGCGACTCCTACAAATCAAAGGAGAATCAAAACTGTGTCTGACACAAACTCAAATGTCAGAAATGAAAATATAAAAATCTGTGGAATAAAGCCTTTAGAGTGCTGAGGCTCAGCAATAATAAAACTATGACTTTTAGTACAACAATTATGACATTCCTTAGGGAAAATATCCAAATATATCACCGTGGAAGACTAAGTCTTTTAACAGCTGACTGAAAGACTGGCTACAAGAAGAACAGAAAAAAAATTAAAATCCAACTCTTCATAATAATGATTATATGTGTCTCAAAAGAAGCTTCAGACTTCTTAAGGTTCTGGTTGTGGCTTTCCAGAACTCAAAAAAATATTTCCGTGATTTGTAATTACAACATAATCAAAGCTGACATTATCTCTCACATGAAGTGAAATGGCACTCAGATGTGACCCTTTTGTAGGAATAAAAAGGGATTATAATCTTATGCCTTACTAAAATGAGAGTTATCCTAGAGTTTGAGGTTCATAAGAAGGAATTTTTTGGATTCATGAAGATTTTGAAGAGGCTGGTGCTGGCTAGCTGTGTACTCTCAATAGGAGATTGCAGTTATCAAAGTGTCTTAGGGACCAAATCACTTTATACTGAATGATACTGGGAGAAAGAGGTCATCCTGTGATTGGGTTTGGTGTTTGATTAAAAGTTTCACATCAGGAATACTCTTTTTAGCTTTGGGAAATTTAACCAGCAGAGATGTGAAGACCCATTCACAAAATGAAGTTTCCTAGATTTGTGTCAGTAACCCATATCAGACAAGCTCTATATCCTGTTTGTTAAAATATCGCAGAAAATATTTATGTGGGGGTGGTGGTAGTGGTGAAGAAACTGTTGTGTTGAAGAAAGGAGGACTCATGTTACCAGTCTGCGGATGTGTTGCTGGCCAGGTGTGCTGCGGGATTGTTAGAGCTTGACCTCTGACAGGATAGAGACAACAGAGGGCAGACACAAATCCTGGCAGTTCTCTGCCAGTTCTGGCAGATCCCTACTGCTGTTACTGTGGCAGAAGCAGTGAGTGTATGAGAAATTGCTAATATGAGGAAGATACGGTAACAAAGGACCCATCCCCAAGCTCCCCTAACAAATGAGCTGTTGTCATCTGTGGGAAGAGGGATAGAAAAATTAGCTTTGTGTGTTTTGCTGGTACTTATGTCTGGTTTGTTTGTTTTTTTTTTTTTGTTTTGGTTTTTTGTTGTTGTTGTTTTTGGTTTTTTTTAATTAAGAAACAAGGATCTTGTGGAATAGCTTAAATATTCATTATTTACCAATGAACCAAAGTGTTTTGAGCTGTTCCTCAATAGATGTGTATAAATCTGTTAATCTGTTTAGCCTGAACAAGAATGTTGCTTAGAAGGTGTTTCTCACTTGAATAGTTCCATGATATGCTCAGGGTATTATCTGTTTCATTCAGGATTAGGTAGGAAGGGCTATTTCCTGCACATGTGGTAAAATAATCCAGCTATTCCAGGCTGCGGGAAAACTATATGCTCCCACTTAAAGAATTCAACTTCCTTTTCTTAGATCTTGTCCTCAATATATAAAGCAAAATTTCATTAGAAGAAGCACTCTAATGGCATTAGATCATCTTTTAAAACAAAAAGCATTTCTGAAGGAAAAAAATATGAAAATTTTTATTTAACTACTCACCAGAGAAGAATATGATGACAACCTTCAAACCAAGAGCAGGAAAAAACCCTCTGCTAGCCATAATGGCTTTTCATTTGAGGGAGTACAATGTAAAGGTTTTACCCCCATGTGAGGTAAGGAAGTCATGTTACCTTAACCCTATAGATCATGGGCTGGTGACACACCATGGATGCTTGACTTGCTAAACTCCTAAAGGAGATGAGTGGTGGAAGAGGGAGTTCAGCATAGGCTCCAAAGACCCAGGCTGCAACATAACAACCAGACCATTCCTTTTGTATAAAAAGCTTCAGTTAACTTTGAAAAAATCCACAATTAATCAAAGAGATCAGACAGGTTGTTTAAATACCACAAGAAGAGCTTTTATTGTGTTGGATGTGTAGATAGATTTCCATTTACAATAATTTGAATAGATAGGCTTGCACATGTCAGAGAAGGGAGTGCTTTACATAATCAGCTGCAGTGAGGGGATGAACATCCTCCAGTGCAGTTAGCAGGCCTGGCTCTATAGTAGTTGTTAAGGCAGGATTGTTTTTCGTAAGGGCTACGCTTACTCCTTTTTCCTATCCTTTCAATGGAGGGGACCAAACAAGCAGAAAAAAAAAATTTACAAAGCAGATGCACTGTTAAAAATAATGGGTCAAGAACTTGATGACACTGGAAGGGGAGGCTGTGCAGCACCCAGGGAACTTGCTCTTTCTCTTTGTGGTTGTGTGTCCCATGCTTCACATTTGGGAGGGTGGGCTAGGAGAGCCAACAAGGCCACATGTGATGCCAAATTCATGATTCTTGGTTAGTGTTTATTAATCTTTACTGAAGTGTGTTCATCTTAGCCTAGAGTGATTAGACTATCTTAGTTCTGGTTTCCTTTGGAGAGAGGTAGGTGTGACTGAATAAAGAGTTTCTTCATTCAGGTTAAGTAACATCTAATGAAACATAATTTTTCAAGATGGTTATGATAACAGCTAAGATCAGTGAGCATGAACTATACATTCATCTTTTGGTCATTTTCAAAGCTGAAGTATTAAGGGCAATCAGTAAATATACTAATTATAATAGCAAGGTCCCTGGTGGTCTTCATGCAGCCTCTGACATGTCTCCCTCTACAGGGAGCACGTAAATTTTTTAAAAAGGCTTGTCAGGAGGTTATCATTTTATGGACTTAGTAACTTCTGAGGGGGGGAGGGCAGGACAGCTGCTAACAGTGAAGAGATATAGGGAAGACCCATACTGTAAGCATTTTTCTTAACCAAGTAGGAACATCTTTGCTAAAGAAGGAAGTTTTGGAACATTTCCCAGGAGGGTATAAATTCTTTTTGACTAAGTATTTACTGGCTCCTCTGTAGGACAATCCTGCTTTCATGTAGCTCTCAATGCTGGACTGAAAGTAGGAAGGCTTTTTACAAATCATTATTTCTTTCATACATACATCTACCCTTTGCAAACTACAGATCACTTTTGCTGTAAGTTTGGCAAGAGCATTCCGTGTTCTTGTTTTCCTCAAGGCTGCTAAAGAAGGTAGAGTGTTATAGATAACAGGGAAATGGTATGCACCATTATTTCTGTGTTTCAGCTTTTATCACTTTGAGACAAGCATACATTTCCCAGAGCTAAATGCACAGATAAACATACTGCAATTCTAAAGTTAATGATTGAGTAAAACTTGGGTTTGGCCAAGCATGATACAAGAAGCTAAAAGGCAAATTTCAACCCAAACGAGAGAGATATTTCCCACATTGAAATGCTTACCCTGAGGTCAACAAATGAGAGTTTAAAGAGTTAGTTAAATGCTTGGCTTAATAGAGATTGTGTTACATTCAGCTGTGCATGGATAAATAGGGACACATTCACATTTGCTTTCCTTCCACGTATCCAAAGCAGCTTTAAATTTGTCTCAGAGCAGGCAAGTGTGAAAAAGGTCAGGTATCTCACATCATGGCAGACTATTGTCCTGCTCCCTTGTTCTGTCACAGCTTTTGTCAAGGTCACTTAAGGTACAGCATCTGCACAGCAGATGTCAGAATATTTATGAATGTTTTAAGTTACCTAAAAGCAGGCCTGCTGAGGTTTTTAATCAAACCTTTGGGTTAGCAGATACAAGCTATAGCTGTGGAGCATTTTACCTTCCCTGTTGCAGCAGTTCAATTGAATCCTGATTGTTTTTCTTTGTCCGTTTTTCCCACAAAACTTCACTTCTACCATTAGCAAGACATAAGTTTTGAAGTCAGGCAGTTGTAGTATACATACTGTTGTTTACATTACCTACCAAACTTGAATTTTCCCGTGGTTATTCCACATTTGCTTACAGACCTACAGCATCTTACATCTCCTGAACACACGACGACCTTTAAGCTTCCACAAATACTAAGCAGGCAGATGGTTTCCGAGTTCCCTATTTGGCGCCTTGCCGGATGCACTAACACGCCCTCTCACTTCCCCAATTCACAGGTGCCATCTTAACCACCGTGCTCCCGTGGGGAGCAGCAGCGGGGGACAGTGCTCCGCGCCGCCAGGTGAGCTCCAGCGGGGCCACGCAGCCCTGTCCCGAAGAGCCACGGGGAGGAGAGGAAGGCACCTTGCTCGAAGCGCAAGGGCGCCCGGTGGCGGCTCGCACGGGGTTGGGGCGGCCGGCCCGCCTCGGCCCGCCCCGGCCCGCCCCGGTCTGCTGGCNCGGGGCCGGACGGTCCCTCCGTGGGCGAGGACGCCCGGAGCCGGGCTCTCCGTCCCGCCGCGGGTGGCGGTGCTCGGGGCCGCGCTGTCCCTTCGTAGGGCGCGGGCGGCCGTTGGCCGGCTGAGAGCGGAGGGGAGCGCGGCCGGTGCCGGAGGGGCGTGCGGCTGCGGCTCGCTGCCGCCGGCGGGGCGGGGG
>VXBZ01001469.1:84683-111896 GCA_013399135.1 Heliornis fulica
TTTGCCGGCCGTGGCATCTTCCGAGCCGAGGGCTCGACCTGCCCCGGCGCGTTTGCGGTGGCGACGGGTAACTCGGGGCTCGCTCTCGTGCTCCGTCGGAGGCCACGCTGGAAGAGTAAAAATAGTCGTTAGCTTCGTAAGTACCTGCGATTAGAGACACCAAAATGCTTTCCGCCGTGTCACAACGCCGAAGTGGGCTATTCGTTTGGACGCGTCTTAATGAGTGTGTTAATCGGGGTAACATCCTTCTCTGCGCGCCTTTTGGGCTAATTGCATGTGGCATCTGTTGGGTTTTCCTTTGTGCTTTGAAGTATGTGTTAACCTGCGATAGTAATTGTTCTGTCATGTTCGCTACGTCTTTAATGTGTAAATTCAGCATGTGACTTGAATTCAGATAGTTGGCCGTGGGTTACCTTGAAGACTGATGATTGTGGATTTATTTACCCCTAGGCTTATAGAGCTGAACCAGTATGAAAAAGTTTTCAGCTCTCAGGTTAATCAGAAAAGATCTGGAGGTCTCTGTCGATTTTAAAAACCATTTACAATTGGCAACTGTGCTGGTACTTTCAGCCAAAACGTGATCCGAGTGTGGAAACCAAACTGCAGTCTTGTATCTAAAGATGGACCCTGCAGGTCAAAACTAAGGTGCGTTGGCATGGCTAGGAAACTTCATATGAGCATGGACAAATAGGACTTTTATTTATATATATGTGTGTGTGTATATATATATATTTTTCCCCCTTAGAAACTCTAAATCTTGGAATAAGGTGGAGCAGTGCAGTCTTGAGCTGCCAGGCATGCTGGGGTGCAGCTTGCCTCTCCCACCCCTGCCTCTGACTCCACTGTTGGTTTTGAGGAAGTTCTTAATCTCTCTGTGAGTCAGTGTCCTAATCTTTAAAATGGCTTAATAAATCTTGTCATGCTTGCCTCTCAAGGGATATTAACATCTCATTGATATTCATGAAGTGCTTGATCTGGGAGAAAAGGGTATCTTTCCTCCCTCATTTCACACTGGTTGTTAATTATGTTATATGGGCAGAAAACAGATTATCCAGCAAACAAACCAGAGTTCATGTCTGTTATCATTTAGACAAACACTCTAAGTGTATGTCCATGTATGCTTGGTTTGAAGCTATCTGGGTATTTGTCTAAATGCAGTGGGGTTTATGTTTTCTGGAGGATATATCTGGAAAAGGTACTTCTAAATACTGTCTGGAAGCATCAGCAAACTTGTGCTCTTAACTCTGGAGCTAGTATACAGTTTTTCTTTGTGAATTATGAGGTCAGTAAATGTTTTAAGGGTTAAAATAATGTTGACTCATTTAACATTCAACATGTTCTTGATCTTGGTGTTACTCAGACTGAATATCATGTTCAGTCTCAGGTTTACTCATGTTCAGTTCTTTAGAAACTTGAAAAATGTACAGCAGTCTTACAATTCTCTGCTTAAATATACAAACTATCTTAAAAATAAAAAATACTGCATTTATCAGTATAACAAATTTACTTGCTGTCCAAAGCAATAGTTAGCACTTTACTCCCCTGACTTGAATCTTGCCCCACCTCTTCCTTATCACTGCTGCAGATAGCAGAGCCTGCAGTGGCGATTGATGGGGTCACCATCCAGAAGATACCACATCAATAGGCAGGTGTGAATGGACACACCTAACTTACAGCACAGGACTGATGGTCTTTTTTCAGATAAAGTTTTGGGTTGAGAAATTCTCAATATCCCTATATCTTGGGTACTTCATATGTTGTATGCTGGGAGGCTGACTTATGACGAGGCTGGCCAGCCAGGTACCAGCGCATTTATCCAACACAGTTTATTTCTCTTTTTCAAATTGTGACTACAAAACATGTATTAGCCTCCATGTTAAACAGACCTTTCAAGGAAATACTGCTTGACATCAGTTAGTGCTGTTCTCTTCATAGTACTAGAAAGAGATATTGGAGATGATTTCCATCAGATCTCCATTTCTCCACCACACTGTGTGGTGGAGAAATGGAGATCTGATGGAAAACTGAAGGATGCTGCACACAAGTTCCTCTTGGTGTGTGGCCTGGAGCAAGTGATGTGACTTTTCCTGCCCTTTCTCTAAAACTAAGTGAATTCTTAGCAAACCAGTGAAATATACAGAAATGAGAAGTTACTTCTGTTTAGAAGTCTGCACTTCTTTTGGTTTGTTTGTTCTTAGTTGCTCTAAAGCTGCCCTAAAGGTGGACAGCAATGAAATATCCCTGGTATTAGAGTGGTGGTTGCATGATTTGTGATGAGATCAGATTTCCTTCAGTTTTGTCTAGAGTCATGAATGATCTGAAAAGGCTTTATTTTTTCACATATATTCTGAAGCAGAGTTTTCTTGCCTGGTGTTTGTGTTCCATTCCTTGTGGAGATGAGAGCTCCTATTTTTTAGCTGTGTGTGCTCTTTTAAGTGTAAGAAACCATAAAGCAAAAGAGGTGATTGCTATCCTGTTTCTCTATGCGTATGCTCTAAGTCTTTCACTTCTTTTAGCATGTACCTTGTATCTGCTCCAGCTGTCTCACTGCTCTGGTATTTTATAATTAGCATCGTGAAAACTCAAGGGAAAACTTTCAAATGCTATATATTTCCCACTGGGACTCTTCCAGGTGTCTGTAACATTTGTTGTGAGTCCTTGGTAACATGTATCTGTTCCTCAGGAGTCCTTCCTCTCACTTTGATTTCCCTGGTGTCAGCGGAAAACCTCTATTTGCTAGTTCAAGAGGCTTTGCTTTTTAGGCATGGTGTGTTTTGATTCCCTTAAAACAAAGACACAATTTTGTAGAATTACAGAATTATTTGGGTTGGAAGGGACCTCAAAGTTCATCTAGTTCCGGCCCCCCTGCTGCAGGTAGGGACATCCTCCTCTAGACCAGGTGACCAGAATTGAGGTCTGTCTCCTTGTACATTCTTTCTGTTTTCTCAGCTTGCTTTCTTGAAGTATCCAAAGCCAACAAGCTGCAGAGGGGTTGTCTTGTATGCCTGTATGGGCAGCTTGGCATGCATGTATCTGTATAATGCATGTGTGTACTTACAGAATGTGCATGCTAAGTGTGTATTATGGATGTGAGCAAATTGTTTCCTTGATGATCTCTTCTTTTCAAGCTCTTTCTGTGTGAGGTGTCCATTAATTTGAAAAACATGGCCTCTGCTCTTTGCTTGGCACCTTGGCTGCTCAGGGGTGGCACGCTGTTTGCTCTTCTCATCACTAGGACCAGTTTTAGAGGTGTTTATGAGGCAAATTTATTCCTTCAGAAGCGGTGCTTATAGCTCATGGTATTCCAGCATGGTACATGAGACTCTTTCTGGAAAATACAGATATTCTAAATTGAGGCTATTAAGTGTCCCTTGATTCAGTGACCATGCAGATACACAGTTAATATTGTATTGTGACACATTCTGGAAATCGCTAGGTTTATTTTTGACATGGAGAGGATGACTAAGAATAACTTTTTCATCTATGCGTGGTTACATTTACAAGCATGTAAAAACTTCCCCAAAATGATCTTTAGTCATATTTAGAATTCTAGTTCCATGAAAGGAAAAGAAATCTGACTTGTGCTTAAATCTGAGCTGAGCTATCAAACCCTTTTCCTGCTCTGGACTGGTTTTCAGTGAGGGTTTTTTTTTGTTTTATTATCCCCTCCAAATTTTTCTGTGCAACCTATTGCACAGGGAAGGGGGCAATAGACAATTCCTCCTTGGGAAAGGAAAACCCTACCACAACACAAATTACAATACACTACTACCCTATTTTATATCCAATTTGTGTTCTGATTATTTATATTTCAGTGTTCCTGTCACACTGATGTCATTAGGAGGAGAGTCTGAAGTTGGGTTTGTTTCTTCTTGGGTTTTTTCCTCCTAGAGTTGGTATGGGAAGACCTGGAAAGGAAGGAATAACTGCAGATGACCCATGGGTTCAGAGATCACCTGCTTGTCTGTTCCTGGACACTTTGCTACATTTTGTTACCTGGTCTCCAAAAGGTTCTTGTTTGGGCCCTGAATCCTTCAGGCAGTTGGCTTATTAAATTCTGTGATGGAGATCTGTGGATTAGGTTTAAACTTTTTTTCTTGTCACTGGCACCTCATCTGCGTTGCTGTGGGCAGCAGTTTCTGTACTTGCTACATTCAGCCAAGCGGCTATTCCCAATTTAGTTTTTAAAATTACTGTGCCTGGCATTGTGTGTGTTGTGGAGTTCTTGGCTTCTTAAAAAGCAGGTTCTTTGGATCCATTAGTCCACAATAAATCCTTCTCAGACCTTTTAAACTTGCAGCTTATTGCCTGTGTAGACTGCAGTAATGCCCAAGGGGGTGTTACAGTTTATCCTTCTGTGTAACTGTCATAGCCAAGAATCAAAATAGAATTTCCAAGGCCATGTGAAATTTTTGTTGTGATATGTGGTGATGTTTTATAAACAACTTTAAATAGTCTTTGGTAATTCAATTGCTTATCTTAACTCTTCTGCATATTTTATGTACTTGGGTTTTTTTTATATATAGAGTTACTTTTGAAAGAATAAGTACATCAAAATGCTACTTGGTTCAGATGGCATGTTCTCCCATTTTCTTACCTGCATAGGCAACTGCAGTAGATAATTGAAGGCTTTTAAATCTTCCAATATGTTTTTTCCTAGTCTGTCATTCACAAATCATGTATAATGTATTATGGGGTCCAGCAAGAAATTATTAGCAAGTTAAAAAAGCAAAGCAGAAAGTGATGCAGGAGCAGAAGATGCATTCCTCCCTTTCTGAGAAGACAAGTTTGGCAGGTAGGGGAATTCTTTTTTTTGCATGTAATCGGATGAAAGTATATTGCAAGAACTATAATCTGTGTTATTGGCTGAGGTGAGTCCCATCTGTTAGTGGTGTAGGGGATGTGCATTACCACTGGCCTCTAAATTTGTGCACACAAGGTGCAGCTGAGAAGGATTTAGAGAAAACAATGCAACTGCTAAAAGCAAAGGAGAAATTATCTGATGGCAGCCTTCCCAGCTTAACCCTCTGGTTTAACATTTCCCTTAATGAGCTTTGCAAGATAGTGTGTTTCTGCATACCCATGAGATCAGCTTCTTTTTGTACATGATTGTCTATTGTATATGCTTGTTATCAGGCTGTTTATTATGGATTTTCTCTATACTGCATCACCTTGTGCTGAGCTGGAGAATAATTGTAAGTAGCAATCTGAACTAAATAGGAGAAAATCGAGGGCTTGTATTGCAAGAAGTACTTGGGCCTGACTTCATGGTAGTAAGTGTGTAGTCAGTGCTGATTTTATTATTTAAAATATCCTTGTCATTGTCACTTCACCTCAGCTGTAGAACTGGTATGATTATATACTCATACACTTGAATCTCCATTGCTTTTCTGTTGTTAGAGGTTATAGAGGAGAGTGCATTCTGAGAAGAGATCTTACTTCTCTAGGTCTCATTTTCATCCTAGCTGGACTGAAGGAACTGCTGATGAAATGTGATAATTGGGTTTGGATAATTTATGTGAGTGAGTTTTCTTTCAGATCCAGACTCCTAGTGCTCTGCCCAGTGTTTGGTTTTCCCCTTTCACTGAGTGTGAAGGATTCTTATGGTTGCAATGTGTGCAGCCAACTGTTTCTATAGGTAAAGAAAATTGTTTAAGTAATTGCACAGCTGTAGGGACAGAATTATATTGAAGTTGGGAGCCAGTTTTCAGACTTCAGAGTTTCACTTCATAAAGTGAATGCAGGATGCAAGTTCCTCCTATTTCTATCTATGGACTTTGAAAAGTAATAGCTGACACCCCTCTGTACAGCATTTGTGTGCAGAACTTTAACGTGGTTGAATGAACATCAGAAATGTGCACGTGTTTAAGGCTTGGAAATGAGCTTCATAAATATGAGCTTCATAAATGTGAGCTATTGGTGCATATTCAAACTGCATTCAGCGGATGCAACTAAATACATCTTGCTGTAATTACTTGTAAATGGTGCTCTTGTGCCAAGTCAACGTTAGATATCCTAGCAAATGCATTAGGAAGAATAAAGCTGGCATAAAGAGCTAAATACATCCCAACAGCAAACCTGTTAAGACAAAAGAAACCATCTTTCTGTTTTACTGATGGGGGGTGTATGTGAGACGGAAGAAGGATTAGGGTGGCTGACTTGATTTCCTGGAAGTGAATAGCATACATTTTTCAGTGTATAAAACGGATATTACTCAGTTTGTGACCTGCTTCCTAGTAAAAGTGGCTTGAAGCGGGGATTGGTTTAAATCTGTGGCCTGCATTCCTGACACACAGTGTTGTGCGATGCTATCTTGTCGCAGTGGCATGCAATATGCCATGGTGTATAAATAACTCTGTGTGTCAAAGGTAATTTGAGACAATGTGCCAAATATTTAATGAAGCACTGGGTCTTGTCCTGGGTACCTGGTATATATTTGGGACTAGGTATCCGAGCTGAAACTGCAGCAGAGGGGTGATGAGTAATGTAATACTTGCTCCCCAGCACGTACTACAGAGCTACTCTGTACGGTACTGTAAGACTCAACCAGCACTACAGGTCGTCTGCATCTTATTTGTAACTTTGATGTTTTGATAAGTGGACAGGAAAATAGGTTGATATGCACTAAGCCAACCTGCTCTCTGTGCACGTTGTGGGGAAAAAGAAAATGGTCTTTAGTATCCACTGCCAAGTAATTTTAATGAATGCTTCACATATAAATTTTCTAGATAGATATAGAATAGCATACAGAGGGGAATGACTGTATGCCTTTGGGAACACCACTTGTCCCTGGAGTTGGACTCAACAGGATGCCAATCTTGGGCAGTCCCACATGTTTTCTTCCTCAAGGAAGAGTTGGGGTATTCTGGGGCTGACAGCAGCCCTGCAAAGGAGACTGCTTGGGAGATGTGAAGCAGTGGGGGCTGGCATGGGAAGGAGGAGCTGTGTCCCGCACTGGGAGCAGTGTGGTGGAGATCTGGGTGTGCATGGCAGGGGTGGATGCTGGCCCTGTTCTTGAGGAGAAGGTTTCTATTTGGGTTTCCTTCTGATCTTGGAATGGAACTCAACAATGGGGTTTTCATTTCTGTATTTATGTGGGAAAGCAGATCCATAATGTCCGTTATCTTATACTTGTGCAAAGATGCAAAGGGCAGGTTCATTGTCTTTCTGTCTTTCCATTTTCTTTTACTGTGGAAGGTGGTGTCGTGTGCTTGTAGAGGGCTCCAGCAATTTCTGTTTCAACTCCTATTTCATGACAAAGGCAGAAGCTTGATAATATCTTAAGGCCTTCTTTATCTTTACAATGAAGCATATACCATCAAACCTGTATATAGCTACTTCTTTAGCTACTGGCATAATGGATTGATGTTTTTAGTAATTTGTAGAAGCATCTTCAAGCTCAGTAATGGAGTCAATATTTTGTCTCCCGTTTGTATTTATGATGTATTAACACAGAGGAAAAGGAATTGGGGGGCTATTTCAGAGCAAGGTGAGGGGGTTTTTTTTGTGTGTTGTTCACAACATTTTTCTCTTACAAAGGTAAGTCCAAGGTTCAACTTGACATTCAATAAAACACACAAATGACTTAACGCTGTGTTTGACAGAGTTTCTTGACTCAGCTTTCTCTAACAGAGCATTTGTTTGCATCCTTCAGATGGTCAAGTAAAGCAGGTTGTTCTACAAAGCAATGACGATATGAAACTCCTTTGCTCTTTGAGGTAGATTTGCAGCTTCTTTGACAAGTAAAAAAATTGCCAGGACGTAACTAACCCAGAATTTAATAGGATCTGTGTTTCTAAGATGATCTGTTTGTTTGAAATCTCAAGACAATAGACCTATGGGGCTGGCTTCTGGAAAATAGTTGTATAATTATTTAAGTATCACTTTTCATTCACTAATTTCTGAGATAAATAAAGGAATGGCAGATACAGTGTAGCAGGTCTGCATTTGTATGCAAGATTAAATTTAGAAGTAGATACTGATGCAGATATATCAGTTTTTCACTCTAATAGTTCTCATGCCCAAAGAGACTGAGACCCATTGCTTCTCAGTTTTATTTGCTCTTCTGAAGTATACAGACAAGAAAATAATGGCAAGGCTTTCCTCGTTTGCCTGCCTAATTGGCTGTCATGTAGCTAGTATATCAACCCACATGCTAAATTTATTGAAAAAGTGACAGGTAATTATTGGAACTTCTACAAAGTAGAAAGCACACTTATTTCATTACTATGAGTTTCCCAGGAAGTATAAATGGACTTTGTGAGGTTGTAACCAGTGCTTCTGATGAGACCATGAAGCCTTTGTTGAATTTATTTTTAATGGCTGTCTCTCTAATAAGAAAAATAGCCCCTTGTCATAAGTCTCATGTTTTTAATTCAAATTTCCTACTTTCCTTATGGTTTCATTTGTTGTCTAATATTTTTTTAATAGTATGCCAGGCCCACAGCTGACATTAATGTGTGCTTTTAACTTTGGAGGAATTGAAGCCACATAGTATTTTTCTTACTTTGGCTGATGATTCCATTATGGTTTCAATGATTATTCTGGGTTTTTTTGGGTGAAAATATCCAGAAGAGAGTGAGCCGGCTTTTTGCCTTTTTGTCAGGTCTTGGGAGTTTAAAATGAAAACTAACTGATTATTCTAAATCCAGTCATTAGAAATTAGTTTTGGCAGCATAAGTAATTACTTCTCACAATTAGAATTAAGCAAAAAGGCAACATATACATTATATACAAATTTACCTTACTGGTCTGTATGTGCGTGAATGATCTCTGTAAAGTGTATCTAGTGTCACCTTTCTATTTTTAGAAATAGGATCCTAATATTCAATATTTTTTATATGATACACTCTAATCTTAGACTATTAACAGTCATTATCCTGTGTGAATAGTTGCTCTGTGGCATGGTTTCCTTGTTAATGCTTCCTAAACTTCATTTGCAAAGTTCTGTCTCCCTCCATATTTATGGGGGAGGGGGAAGGAGTAAGAAGAAATTACTTTTATTTTCAAGTTGGTGGTTGAGTACGGATGTACCGGAGTACGTGCTTAGTCATGTGCTGTGATGCCAATGAGTTTCTCTTGGCACGCCGCAGCAGATGCAGTCCCTCCCCTGTTTTCAGCAGAGCCATCTTCTCCGTGGTGCAATTGTAGATGACTGGATTTGTTTTACAGCAGTGCCACAGTGTAATGATACCCTTGCCAATGCTTAGGGGAGGTGGAAACATCTGAACTTTTTGGTTGTATAGCATATTTAAAAATTCCACTCAAGATACTGTGACTTGAAGGTTTTGGTGTTGCTCTACAAACCTGCCATGAATTTCTGTAAGAAAGTGTCAAAGTGGCAGTGAGACTCTGGCCAAAGTTCTCAATTTTTCTACCAAAACTGCATTTTAGTTGCTCCTTCAGTTATAGTCTAGATTAAGTTCCTATTGCTTTTGATTAAAATCCCAAGAGTAAATTTTGAGCTTTAAACTGGGAGATACACTGGTGTGCAACCTCAGTGGGGATCAGAAAAATAGGATGTAGGCAACAACGTAGAAAAATTCATCTTTGTCAATTGTCTTTGTAACTGTTGCAAATATGGGTTTTCTGCCTGGGAAATATAGGTGAGTTTATTATACTGCTTGACATGGGAAATACCAGTGCCTGTGAGGCTACAGCAGTCAGAGCATGGGTGGACTCTTCTCTCAGTGAAGGTAGTACAGTGCCTGTGAGCACAGAGTGCTCCTTCATCCTGCCCTGGCATTCTGTACATCCAGCCACCTTGGCAGTGGCTATGCTGAACATCCTGGGTTGAGATCCTCGCCCGGTCTGTCAGGCATATGCCTTAAGCTGATTTACTAATCTGACCTTTTAACCCACTGATGATTAATAGACCTCTGCAGAGCACTATCAGGTGTGGTTGGTCTGATGTGGTCCTGCCAGTAAAGGTCTGCCATGGGCTAAAAGGAGTAATGGGTAAGTGCAGGTACCCCAGCTGGAAGAAGATGGGCTGTGCAATGAATTGTTAGCTTCTGTTTTCTGAAAAGAAAGGTGCTTTCTGCCTGATGTTGTACTGACCCATTTAGGATATAGCCTGACCTAGAAACACCAAGGTTCACGTGTTGCCATACGCTGCCTGCCAAGATGCCTTGGAGAAATATACTCCATAAAAGTTGATTCATAATTAATCGATACACTGGATATTAGGAGTCAAATGAAGTGCTGCCTTCTGCACTTACTTTGTAGCAATCTCTCTCAGAACCAATTCATAGAGTCAGAGTGGCATGTCAGATTTTAGTCTCCTTTTGTGCAAACCTGGGGCATTTTTTGTTGCAATGAAAAAAATACACTAGTAATTAAAGAATTCTGTCATGTCAATCATAGAAAGTTAGGAATAAAATGTTCTGGGTGTCACTGATCTGCTGGGTTAGGGCATCTGGAAAGCGAACACTTCACTGCTAAAGCTTTTGAAGTTTTCTGCTGGTCACGTCTGCTGGCAGGATGCAGGACTGGTGATCATCAGTGGGCAGAAGTGGAAGTACCCCAGCTGTATGTGGTGGGGTGAGGAGGACTTTGGATCACAGAGCACAGATAAACCATTGTATGAAATTCGGCAAAAGCTTAAAAGTTTCATGTTATTGTCAGCAGGAGCCCTGGGATATGTGCTTAAAGGCCAAATCACTTGGATATGTGTGTGTGGTTTTAAATGTGGTAGTTTAAGGTAGCAGATTAATCTGGATAAAAGGGGCCCATTTTCCCTAGGTGCAGACATTGAACCTCATTTAAAAGGAATTCCCTGACTTTGATAAGCATCAATTGAGAAGTGAGGCTCAGCTTAACTTGGACAGAAACATGAGGTCTAGCAGCCCTCTCATCCTGCCTAGCAGCACCAGGCACCAGAAACACCACCAAAGAGACAGTGATGTTCAAAGCCTTTGGTATGTAATCTCTGCTATGCACAAGGGAGGTTCTGGAGTGTTTGAACATAATGTATTTCAGTGATCCGTGCTTGGCAGGAATGATGGCAGGAGTAAAAACTTCCATGTTGTGCCTTAAAGAAATAGGCTGATTCTATGTAGTTGCTTCCTGGCTCCTTTTCATGAGGACTTCTGATTTAGAAATGTATTATGGATCTCTCTTGACTACTATATGAGCTTTTTGGTTATTTTTTGTTTTGTTTTCCCATGCTGCTGGGCTTTTAATTTTTATTACTTTTTTTTCATTTAGCTGAGGGTTTGTCTGTTTTATTTAAGGTAGCATCTGTCAGTAGGGTGGTTTGCATGCAAAAAGCACAGTTAATTGAAAATGTTGCTTCCAGAGCTGATATAACTTTCCTCTAAAATTGTTTCATACTTCTTCCTCTTCTGATTATTTAATGAGATGTAGTTTGCATGTTGGCTCTTTTTGTTTTGGTTTGGGTTTGGTTTTTTTGTGGGTAGTGAACTCATACTATGCAGATTGTATCCATTTGGACCCGATATGCCAAATACTCAAAACTTCTGGTGTATTTGTTTTCTTCCTTTTTGTCTTCCCTCCATGCGTTAACTGCACAATACCTGAAATTCAATGGTGATCACATGCCTGTGGGTGCAGCATGTACTGGAGAACCTGTTTTTAACTTAAGTTCAAAAGTGAGAGGGGAAATCCTGCAATTCTACATGCATCGTAGTTCAGCTTTTAGTTGAGAAAGCATCATCACCCTGCTTTATGCAATTTACTACTTGCTCATTCTGTTTCATAATCAGTACCAAGGAACTGTTTGGAGGGAGAAAAAAGAGTTCATATAAAACTTCACTATAAAAAAGTTCACTAGGCCCAGATAGAAAGCAAAGCTGAGGAGCAAAAGGTGCCCAACAGTACCTCTACAAGTTGTTTGTTTGTTTGTTTTTTCTGCTTCTTTCCCAACTTGCCAATGCTTTACAAAGCTGAAAGGTACTACATGATCATTAGGGACATTTCTGCCAATTTGAGTTTTCTTTCCAGCAGAACAGCAAGTGGTGTTGAATGGTGGGTGTCCTTCAGCTGCTCATCCTCAACCAGTGTCTGTCAGTGCTGTGACAGAGGCAGTGACAGAATTTGGTCCAGTCCAAACACAGATCTCCCTCCTCTGTCTGTGTCCGTGCATCATCAGCCACCTCTGTGCTGATGGCCCGGACAAAAGACAGACCGAGTCTGATCACAGTAGTAATACAGCCACCATATTAGGACATTAGCTAACACTTTATTCCTAATAAGCTAAAACTTGAAAACTGGAGTGAAGATAAAAATCTGGTTGCACATTTCAGTGGAATAAAAGCAATACTGTTACCTGTATGCAGAAGAAGGGGAGAAATATGTGCTAATGTAAAACTGGAGCAAAGTCCAAGCCAATATAAGGTCTTGGGCTCCGTAACAAAGCTGGTTTTTAAACTGTATTTATAAAGTGGCGAACTTAACTATTCACAAAGGAAATACTGTTTACATCTAGAAATATTTTTCTCCATTGGTTTCTGGTGGTCAATTCTCTGTTTTCTTTCTTGGTTTCTGAGTTGGGGGATATTAAATTTGTTTGGGGAAAAAAAAATATATATATGAAGGAACTGTAACAATGGAATACATCTTCATGTCTCCAGTTGGTTCTCTTTATGTGAGCATGTTGAATGAAAAGGATTTGGATATTTTTCCTGATCAGAAGTTGAGTAAAAACTTACAGTATTCTGAGAGTTGCCGTTCCCCAGTCCCAGCTCTGCAGGGAGGGAAGAGCATGGTGCTTGTGGGGTCAGGCAGCATCCTGGGTTGGCAGAGTCTGGGCTGTGTTAAAGCAAAACTGAATTGATCCAAGGTGTTCTGAAAACCACTTCTCTTCCTAAATTGTGGTTTGGGTTTGGTTTTGGTTTTTTTTTTTTCTAACAAAGCCAGTTCTAATCAGTACCTTGTGTACCAGGCGTTCCATAAGCCCAGAGCCAGTTAATCCTTTCTCTCTCGGAAAATCGCGGACTGTTGGAGAGCTGAGGCACCAAAGCAGGTTTAGCTCTGCCTTGCTGTAGCTGTAGGAAGGGGGGAGAAATGTGATGCCTCTATTCCACTCTGTTAGTGCTAACATCATGCTCAAATATGCAGCATGTAGTCACCACAGGGCTCATTTCAGGATCCCCAAACAGTTGTAGCTGTTACTTGTAACCCGGTGTTAATTCATGGGAATGAGACAGTAACACTGTCTTAAAACCTTGTGGGTATGTCTAAGGTACCCGCAGTGTTTCTTCACTCCGGCTCGCTCAGCTCTCCAACAGCACCGGGAAGGCTGACTCTCCGGTACGTAAGTGACTATGTTGGCCATAACCTCCTACAGATGCATTCTTTCTGTAAGAAATCTTGTCTTTTATACAGCAAAGTTAATGTTAGGACTAGGTGACAGCGACATAAGCAACCTTTTAAAGCAAACGGCTTTGTTCTTTGCCTTGACACTTCACAAGTGCGGGCCGACTGGAGAGAATGGGTCTACAGAGCCTGCCCACTTACATGCAGTGAGGTATGGGTACGTGGAAAAAAGAGCCTTCCAAATGAAGGAATGACTAATGAAAAGCCTGATAACATCACCTATGTATATAAGTGTAGATCTTTCTGATGGGTACCTACTCATCAGAAAGATCTACATTTGAAATAAATGGTTAGTGTTGCATAAGGACTTTAATATGAGAGGGTGCATCCACCTCTGACCTTCAGTATTGTTCACAAGACTAATAATATAGGGGATCTAAACATCAGGCTTTTGGATCCGGGCTGTGGAGTGAACGATTACTATCAAGAAGTGCTTTTTTGGTGCTTCACGTGTGTTCGAGTAATCTTTTATGTGCTGGAGAAGATGAATCATAATTTAATTCTGACTATATCTCAGCTTGTCTTTTGAAAAGAGGAATGCATTTGTCATCTCTCCTATTATTGGTTAGTGATGTTCTGCCATCAGAGATTTTTTTTTAAGAGGTGGCTTCTTAATATTTTATTCCCACTGTTATTTTTTCTTTTTTCTTATGAATTTCTCCAGATAATGTTTTGAGATTTTTTTGTTGTTGTTTGACTGAGAGGATTTTTCTGCAGCAGAAATGGATGATGTTTTCCTAACTCTTAGAATCTTTATTTGGATTTTTTGTACTTTGTTTTTCTTCAATTTTTGAAAATCGAGACCAAGAGAGGGTACGAATTGCCCTGTACTGCACGTTTTCTTCCAAAAATACTGTTTCTACTTCCACAAGTGATGTGGTTTCTAGTCTCTTCTGGTAACTGTGGGTCCAGTTTACAAGGGCAAAAAAGGAAAGGGGGTGGGGGGGCAACCACAATAGCTTTTTTTTTATTTTATTTTGTCATGTAAATATTCACTAGACCAATTTGATGTTTAACCTAAACTTTCTGGTTTTCAATCACCTTCTGGCTGACTTATCTGGGTGTGGCTTCACAGTTTTCCAATATTATTCTGACACTTCGTGAATTGGCATTATTCTAAACAAGGAGCCTAATATTTGCAACTCAAACCTGCTTTGGGTTTGGTTTTAATCATTTCTTCTTTTTTTTTTTCTTAACTTGTGGTTCCTATTGTATTCAGTGTGACTGATAACATTAATATCCCAATGAGCCACAGGAAGTATTGTGAGCTATCTTGCATTAAAAAAAAACCAACAAACAACCAAACAAAAAAATCTGAATGCATTGAGTCCAAAAAGCATGTGTGCATGCATATGAAATACAGCCCAGAATGTTTTATTTCTTTGATGACTGGCAATACAGTACTGTCTGGTTTTTCAGTGGTTTAATCCTGGTTACTGATCTGGAAGCCTGATGTCTACAGATGAGGGCAGCTCTGCCAAATGGATTATTGTGGCCTGGAGCCCTTGCAGTCTTGCAGCCCTCATGCTGACTGTTTCATCCTTCTGTTTAGCCCCAGTAAGCAGAGGGAAACATAGTGGAAAGAAGCCATATAACCAGAGCTCCACACTTGTAAAGACAACCTGAAAGATACTCCAGAGAGCTTTTGGCATGTATTCTGTGGAAGTTAATATTGGTGCTCTTCTTTATCTTTCCCCAAGACATATCCTGGGCAGTTTTCTTCAGCACAGCCATCTTATTTCTTAATTTTGCTTTAAAAACCCCAAGCAGACTTTAATTTCCTTTCTTACAGAAATCTTGAGGGGAAATAAAACCAGTCTTATTTTGCTATCCCCTGTTCTCTGGTACCTTGCTCGTGTCTCCAACTGATATCTTGGACAGGTTGAGTAGCAGCAGTGCTGATCACCTTTCTGTACTCTGTAGCCGCATTGGGTCAAGAGTGGCTGTGGGCAGGAGACAGGCTGTACAGGGTGGCTCACAGCTGCAGAACGCAGGAAGGCACTGAGATAGTGGCCCCCTTTGCCCCATGCTCCTTTCTGGGGGCCACCAGCTGCCTAGAAATGTGGTGGTACCTCAAGCACTGTCAAGCCTTGGCAATCTTGTACTGCTGTGTGTATTCAGAGCCTGTGTCACTGTCCCTTCTGGATTATCCCAGCTCTCAACATGGCATGAGCTGACATTATTTCCATGATTGCTGACTAAGAGGGTCTGCTTTTTCCTGGTTCATGTGTTTGTTCTTTTTTTCGTGGTGTATTTACCCCCATAACTATGTCCCTCTGCATACAAAGGGAGAGCTGGACTAGAGGAATTGCTGCTGCCAAATGTGGTTCAATTTTGTTGATATAGCTGCATCTATACCAGAGGTTTTGCTGATGTAGGTCTGTCAGCTAGTGGGTATGCACTTTTCTGTGCTCCTCACAGGCACGGTTGTGCCATCGCAAGTTTTCCCTGTGACCTGGGGGTGAGGAGCAGAGAGGAGGACAAAGAGCTGTGAAAAGGAGTGTGATGTCAAAGCTCTCACTGGCAGCTGGGCAGGAGTGGTGCCAGAGCTTGCTATTCATCATCCTCTTGTGTCTTATACCTCTGCTTGAGTGCCTGGCCCCCCTGCTGGATGTGACTTCAGTAATGGTTAGTAGGGTATTACTTGCTCTCTGAATTAGTCTATCCCTGTGTCCTAACATCCTATTGAAAGTAGAAAATCTGCCAATCAAAAACCAAGAAATCCGCTACCTGTTCTGTGATGAACTTTTATATCTCAGCCATTCCAGTTTGAGAGCTTGAAGTTATAGGTGTCACTATAGGAAAGGCAGTATTTTGAAAGACCTTAAAGTTTGTTTTCACTGACAGTGTTTTTGTAACATCTTTATAACTTCAATAGCAAGTACCTTTTCTTAAGAGATATGCTTACTTGCTAGCTGATGTTATCCTTATGGTATAATTTTTTTCATTTATTCTTGTGATCCCAACCTAGGAAGACATTGGCATAAAAATTCTGTTTATGTTGTGTTTCTCATCTCCTACAACAGACCTGAAAAATGTTTGTTCTTGTAACCAGTCTAAACAAGAGATCAGTTTTGAACATCTTGTTTATGTGTACCATTAACCCCTAATGACTGTGGCTTGTTAATCTACAATTAGCTTTAAAGACTATATGAAGAGTATATGGAAACTTGGGTCCTTGTAATAGAGATTTTTAGCACCCTTGTTAGAATAATTTTTAAATACTCCCTGTAACTTGTACAGAATGGTAATTGGGCTACAGCATTTTTTCCTCAAAAACATTTGACTTCTATTTAGAGTTACAATTTCCAGTGGTATAAGAAATAGGAAAATGAATACTTATTTTTGGACTTATTCCTCAGAAATGCATCAGTATTCATGATCAGTGTTTCTCACATGTAGTTTAAGTATATACTAGATAGAGATTCCTGGAAAACTATCCATTGTAATGAATTTGAAACAGTTGTGCCCGCGCTTTGCAAAATGAGCATCCAGGGGTTTAGTGATGCTCACAGGACAGGGCTTCTTGTGCAGATGGCAGAATCAGCCCTGTGATGATTTGTTGAAGTTTTGCGGGTTGGGTTTTTTTTCTTTCTTATGTTGTCTGAAATCTGGGCGTGGGCTGGAAGGGCGGCTGTATAGCAAAGGTGGCACAGCACAGCGTGGCTTGGGTCCGCCAGTGGCCGTGGTGGGGGCAGGTGTTTGCACCTCCATCTTTGGGATTACACGTTACCTCTTGGGCAGCATCCATATGTTTATATGAATGGAGGCACATGCAAGCTGCTAGCTCACGTGATTGTAAGTGGTTTAGTGTACTCCCACAGTAAAACTGGAAATCTCAGACTATTAACATCAAGAAATAAACTGGACTATTTTTGAAGCCTTCAACTTTAAAATGTGTGGAATGTGACTTAGCCTTTGGGGTAGATAAAATCCTACAGATATGTTCACAGGAAGCATAAAATAAAATGAGCTAAAACATACAATGCAAAGTATATATTTTAGTGTATACTGTGTGGTTCCAGCTGTATTTTATTGTGGGATGATTCCAGATGTAGCAGGTTAAATCGGCACAGCAGCACTTGTTGGAAGGCTTATGTTTGAAATGTCTCGTGTAACTTTCAGAAAAACAAGCTGATAGTGTGTACTGTAACCTTGTAAGTTCATAGGCACAGTGTGTCTCAGTAGGAACTGTTTTGAATTCCATACTTGGCCCGAAAAGTTATTTTGCAGGAGTTCTGTGGAAGTCAGCTTTTTATAAAAATACAGAAAAGCAATCTAGCTGTTTATAGAGAGAGGCTGTTTGTGAAGTGTTGTCCAGAAACCGTTTCTGTTTACTGATGTTTCTGTTAGGACTGTGCATCTTAATAAATGCATTTTCTCTTTGTAATCAATAGAAAACAAGTATTTTAGGCAAGTGTACTTTTGTGGGGTTTTTAAACTAGTTTTATAAAGAAAGTGAGTGCTTCGGTTGTTACAAGGATCATACTAAAATATTTATTTTCCCTATATGTCAGTCTGAGTAAAACATGCAAAGAAACCAAACCACCAAAAGCTATGTTTCCTCCAGATAGAAATATTACACTTAAAATGGTCACCATGAAAACAAAGTGCCTAATGTGAATAGATACTAAGTTGAGAAAATCAAGAAGGTTCTGTAACACAGCCAGTCTCTTTGTAAATTTCCCTTATTGTGATGGTATTGAGAATTTAGACAGTTATGGCAAGGGGATAGACAGCAGAAATACTGTAGCTTTTACTGAGGATGAGAAAGGGCCAAAGTAAATGATTACTACAGATGTTGCGGAATCCAATCTTTTGTTTCTGTTGATGTTTCTAACCTTAAGCAAACAATAAATGTATTGTATACAGCATGCCAAATTGAAGTCTTAATGAAAGAACTTACTCTTGGTAAACATAGCAAAATTAGGGCTGTATTGAAAATGGAATCAGGATTAGCGCTATTGAAATGTGAGGAATTTAATTTTTTCCAATCTCCCTGAGGAACATGTTCTCAAATGTTAGAAACAGAGCATTAAGGGACTAAGGAAGGACTTAAGTGTTGCTAGTTTGAATTAAAATTAGGGGGTTTTATCTCTCTCCAGTGGGAAAACTAAGCCAAAAAAAAGCTTTTAATTTTCAAGTGTACTACCTAAAAACACTACTGACAAGCAATGCACACACTACCGCTCTCAAAAACATGTTAATTTAATGACTCCTATACATCAAATTCATTGCTTACTGTATTATGCTGAGAGGCTTCATGTACACATGTCAACCAGCTCCATACATCTGTTTAGCTAGGGATAATTAGTGGAATTACTCTGACAGTGAAGGCACTTTTTCACTGTCAGTTTGTTTCACTGACAGGAAATATTAGCCAAGACCAGAGGCATTTGTTTTCAGGTCTATACATCTGTATGCACACCACTGCTTTAAATTCTACTTTCTGTCCCTTCTGCACTGCTTTCCTTTAAGTTGTAATAAGATCTTCGCTTTCTCCTTGGGTAGCCACCAGGCATGAACAGCACTTCTCAGATTTTCTTATCTGACATTCCTGTTTTCCTCTAACTAGAGGCAGAAAGGATGTTGAGTTAACATTAGAAGGCATCATCAAAATTCATCCATTCACAGTGTCTGCACTTTGTGTCTGAGAGCTCTCCAGAGACTCCTGTAATGCTAGGGAAACAGTGTGGAAAGCCAAGTTCTTGTATGGGCTTAATACCTCAGGCAGACCTGAAATGATAGGGTTTTTTAGCTGTGAATCTAACCTGTGGGTGCTTCAGTCCTGACTTACAAGAACTGTGTCCACACTGTTTCCTGCTCTTTAATTCTCTTTCTGTGGCCCAATTTTTTATTGAGCTCTGTAGCACTTCTGTAAGTTTCCAATTATCCTTCTTGTTGGGTGTCGGAGAGGATTGTGCAGCTGGAAGTTCAGTGGTTACTTTGAAAAGCAGTTTGCAGTTTCCCACCTTGTTGAGACTTTTGGATCTGTATTTAAACCAGTCATCTATGTGATGGAGGAAAAAAAAAAATCAAGTAAATTATATTATCTGAAGTAGTCAAGTATTTCCCCACTGTTGTGTTGGTTTTTAGGGTGTTTTTCCACTAGAGATAAGCAATTTGTGTGTTGCCTCTTAAGCCTTTGACACAGTTACAGGAGAGGAAGCTTTGATTATAGTTAAGAACTTCTCTGTTCAACTTGTCCTTACTGCTTTGTCTCTATTATGTACAACACTGCAGTGACATACTGGTGACTCCTCAGGGAAAAATGCATACTTTTCCCGAGCAGCATATATTTAGAGCACCGTCTTTCTCTGTCATCTGTCAATAGTGTTGATGCCAAGGGCGGGGTGGGGGGTGAAGTATCCAGAAACCCCAGTAACCAGAGTCTTCTGTCTCATTCTGCCTTTCTGACCACAAAATGTGGCTTTTGGGAGAACATGACCTCTGACACAGTGAGGAGAAATGCCTTGCTGGTGAGCAAATGTCTCTCCTAAGATGCCACTCCACAGCTTTTCAGTGTGGACAAGATGGGAATGTTTTGGATGCTCACAAAGAGAAAACCTTGAGGCCATTCTTTTGAGGCACAGTCCTGCCTTTGCAGTATTGGAGGAGTGAAGTTTTAAGGCTGGTAAAGGTGTCCTGTCTGTCCTTCCCAGCTGCTCTTCTCCCCAGTGGAAAGGCAGAGGAAGCCCAGACCCTGCTGTGTGTGTTTGGGGTCGATAATCTTCATGTATACACCACATCTACTTGCACTGGTTTGCATCACCCTAAAAATGTTTTCTTCCCTTTGCCTGCAGTGGCTCCTGCTGACTGTCTTTTATGTCTTCTCACTGTTATCAGTCCTGGCACATGCTGCTTCTCTTCCTTGGTTGGTTCAGATATGGCTCATTCTTAGTTTTTTTTTTTCCACTCCCATCCTTCCTTGCTGGACAGAAACAGCAGAGGCTATAAAAATCTCCTCCCTGAAAGCAGAAAATATATCAAAGAGCTTGTGATCAGACTCACTTATCAGTTATGTCAGAGTTAACTTTTAAAGATATTTGTGTTACACAAACTAGATTAAGTCTTGTTGTGAGCTAATGAAAACAACAGAGAGAAATGATTGTTTTACAGCTGGTCAAAGTCTGATAGCACTGAGGAAGTAGTGATGTGAGGTTATAGCGGTTAAGAAAAAAGTAATCTGACACTCCCTTAGCTGAAACATCCAAAGTAGAATGGTACACTGGCACTTCCCTGCTCCACAAGAGCTATTCATAATTACTTTAGAGAAAGGAAAAATATTTTGACTTATTAAAAAAAAATACCTTAAGTAGGTATGGAAGTTGGATAAAGTGCTTATCCTTGAGTTTATGTGGTTTTTTTGGTTGTTTCTTTTTCAATGGGTCTCAAATCATGTTATATTAAAGTGTTTAAGCCACGTTATAGCACCTCAAACTGTGCTGCTGTTGTCTTTAGTGGCTCTGTGTTGCCTTCCCTTGTAATAGCACTTGTGTGAAGCTCAAACCCAGGCATACATCAGGCTTTCCTCATGGCAGTGCCCTACCTTTTGCCCAACCCTAGGAATTTCTGAGTCTATTGCTTGGTGTTGGACAGACCCAAATCCTTCTGTGTAGCTCTGCAATCCCAAAGCCAGCTATGGTGAGGGTCATCATGCTGGGCACACCTCACATCTGCATTGTGGCAGCCAAGGTGGCTGGGCTCCCTCCTTCTGGCATGTAGTTGTTGGGCGTGGGGTGTTGCTCATTCATCATAGAGGACTTAAACCTGGAAGGTTGCTGGATGTCCTCAACTCCTTGTGAGTCAATGAGAGTTCAGAGCACTTAGTTTCTTGAAAAATTAGACCTTCTGGAATTCAGGGCACATAAAATGTTTGTGCTTTTACCTCACAGAACCACAAAGTCCTTCAGAAAAGGGCATGGAACATATTATAAACGAAGTATATTAAATGAAGGACCTTGGCTGAGTCTCAGATGTTCCCCATTAGAGATTGAGAGCAAGGTTAAAGAAGGATAAGGGAGTGCCACAATGAAAGCACTCCTGGTTTTGCAGACTTATGTTAATTTAGAATAGCACTGCTCTTACAGAATGTAAGGGCATTTAATCTGGAATCAGGCAGTTTGTGATCATGTTACTAGGAAAAGACAGCTGGGCTTAGTGGGCCAAACCTCATTACTTTGTCATTAGCGAATGACAAGGTAAGACTCCAAATGCATAACTGTAGCATTTCACATGTGGAGACATGGAGATAAAATTCCTTTCCATGCACTAAAGCACCAAGCCCTTTTTAATTTTGGCAAGAGAGTGAGAAAAAGAGGAGCTCTCTGTGGTTACTTGTTTCCTGTTTCTTCAATTCTGGTGAACTTGTGATAATTCTGCGTAGACGGTTTTGTGCGTTTGCTTGTGGCAAGTGATTGTGCCAGTTCTAAATTGCTTTGGCTAAGCCGTGTGCTTGGGCCTAGCTTGTGCAGTGGAAGAAAGATTCCTCATAGGATTGACTGTTTGGCTGCAGGTTTCTAAGAGTTCTTAAGACCAAAATGTTGCCAGAGATGTAGTTGCTGTGACAAATTCTTCTCAGGAAAAGCATCTGGACATCTGGTTTTTCTTCATCTGTTATCTAGCCATTATCACCGAACAAAAATTGTAGAAACCCTCAGGCTCTCAGTGAAGTTGGTTGTTTTTTGAGGCAGTGGGGTTTTTTTGACAGTCTTTGTGAAGTACATGTCATGACAGGACCAGTTCGTTGTGTCTGCTTGTAACACTTATCTTGGATGCCGCTACTAACTTTTTGTAACTAGTTATCTGGTTGCCCTATTCTGTGTTTTTATGTTCATATTGGCTATACAGTTTGTGGGCTTAATTTTGTTAGGCAGAATCTGCATTAATGTGGCCTGTGCTTGTATTTTCTAGGAATAATATGCTTGGAAGTACTTGGCAGTGTTGATTGCCTGTATCCCAGCACGAGAGCTCCAGCTTAATCCTTTTCAAACACGTCTTGGAACATGGGAGAAAACGATGATGAAAAATACAGTCAAGCTGGCCAGATATTTGAAAACTTTGTGCAAGCATCAACATGCAAAGGTACCATTCAGGCCTTCAATATTCTCACTCGCCAGCTTGAATTAGATCCTTCGGACAATAGAAACTTTTACACCAAACTGAAATCAAGAGTGACCACATGGAAGGCCAAAGCTTTGTGGAACAAGCTTGATAAAAGAGCAAGTCACAAAGAGTATAAACGTGGAAAATCTTGTATGAACACTAAGGTAAGTGGAGAAGTTCAGTTTTGGATTCCATAGCTTAAAATCTTTTAAACTTGTTTCTCTGCAGAAGCAAGGTTTATACCATTGCATGCAACTCTTCCTTTAACATGCCTTTTGGAACTGGCTGATACCAACTGGTTGTGACAAATTTTCAAGTATTTTTGTTCTGCAAGATTTGTGGAAACACACAGCAAGTAAGAGTGATCCTAAAAACATCCTGCCTTACAATCAGCCCCAGTCATGGCAAAATAAGTTTTCTGCCCTCTTTAAATGTCAGTGTCAACCAGGCATAAGATGTAAACTCATGACACAGTAGGCTTCATTCATGCCAGAATCACAAGAACTGCTTGCTTTATTAAACAGGGTTTTGCAGGGTGCAAACCACAATATATTCAGCAGGTTCTTCTGCTTGGTGCAAACTGTAAGAAACCAAAGGGTTTCAACAGCAGTTGGAAGTGCAACTTTGAGGCCTAAGGATCTGTCTTTGTCGTGTCATGTTGGCTCTAATTGTTAAAAGTGCGAGACTTTAGGAATTGAAATATTTTCTTGTAACTTTTTCTTTTTTTTTGCAAGCAGAACATGTTTAATTTGTGATATTTACTGAAGAAGATAGACTGTTTGCTGTGCACAGGAAGTTATCTTTTCTTCAGTACATAATGCAATACTGTATTTTGACAGAGAACCACTGAGCATTGGTATTTTGTAAAGCTCTATCAAACAAGCTTTATACTCTAGTTCATGATAGTTGTTTCATCTAGCCATTACAGAGCATTTTTAATAGCTTTGAGAGCAATTCACTATTTATTGCAAGTGGTAGCTAGAAGTTGCCCCAAGAAGGATAAGTTTTAAGATAATTGATTTTATAGAAGTAGAACAGAGGGGAAAGCATCCTGGGGAGTAACTAAACACCAAACCATGGTGGACTTTTTAATTAAAAAGCTATCACTAAAATGTTCTGTGGACTCCGTAGGCAGGCATCATGGTATCTATCTTCTTGTTTGCATCACTGCATTGAAAATTCTCCAAAGTGTGGGGGAGAAGGACACCATTTTTACCTTCCATATTAATTATTAATAAGTTCCCAATTACTAACTTTTTCTAAGGTAGTAACTATCCTTAGAGCAGTTTTGTTTAGAAAATGAGGGGTGCTGTTACAGCTGTTTACACTGCTTTCCTGACTGCCTCTGTTTTTCTTTCCTTTTTCCTTTTTAACCTGTGCTTCCTTCCTCCCCTTTGTTCATTTGGAAAAAGCCTTGAACATATGTCACTGAGTGTCTTTGTGATGAAAACAGACAGGAAAGGGAAGGAATGAGAAAGTGTCTGATGATTAACAAATTATAAGAGAGATTGCACATATACCTCACGTACACGTACAGCCCCTGTGGTTAATTTAAAGAAGTATTTGCAACATAAAGGACTTTTGAGCCATGTGAAATATAAAAATGAGGCACTTCTCTCTAGAGTGTGACATTACTAATCTGAGACCCGGTTCTGCAAAGTTCTTGAGCCAAGTGATTAAAAGTTATATACATGTTGAGAAGACTCAGGGAAATTGAATGATACGTAAAGTACAACCTGAGTAATGCTTTACAAGGTTGCCAAGCAGGATGCTAATCAACACCTTCTGCAGTGTTGAACATACGGTATTACTGCTCTTGGAGAGTAAAGATTTATGTTTAGTGGCATGGTGTAAGTATTTGCAGAAATTAATGGCCATATCTATGATGCACATAGGATCAAATTACAAATTAATCTAGAACATCTGATATGAACCATGTATATATATGGATATTCTGTGAAATATTTGTGGATCTTCATTATGAACCTGGACCATGCCCAGACCTGCACTTCACTGTGCCATCACTGATTTACCAAGAGAAACACGAATCTTCAGACTGCTGCAAATGAAAGCAGTAACCGCAGTCTGCAGGCTCTGTGGGGATATCTACCAAACATTCCTCACACGTGAATCAGCCTGCTGTGAAAGCCTATCTATGCAACGTGAATGAGAAGAGACTAGACATTGCCAGAAGACTAAGGACTCCCTGGTCTGCTCTGCCAGCCCCACTTGTTGATAAGGAATTCTCAGAAATGCTGGCAGTGCAACCAAAGTGCCAGTAGAGAGAGATTAGGCTACAATATACATGCCATGACCTTATTTTGGTGCAATGAGTGATGTTAAGCTTCTTTCTTGGATGTTATGCCAGCTACCATTTTTAGGAGTGAAGCAGGCAAACAGGAGTTAGCAGGCTAAATTCAGACAGCGGTGCCCAGCACTCACCTCTCTGGAGTTGCTGGGGGACTGGTTGAAGTATAAAAGAGTAAAAATCCTACTTGTTAAAGAAGGTTCACAAAATGAACTAAGTGGATTTTTGCAATTGCAGTTCTGTAAACAGAGCCAAAAGACAAAAGAAAAAAGAAGACTTCAAGCCTTTATTTGAGTTTGTGGCTGAAATCTCTGTAGCTGAGTCTGCAGCTCAAGGTTCTTCTCAGATACAGCTTTGCAATCTTCCCAATCTTTGGATGAGATGAAATGCAATCAGGATCTAAACTACCCATTGGAAAGGGAGTGTTTGTGGTGTTTGGTTGGCTTTTTTTGGGTTGGCTTTTTTTGTGTGTCTTTTGCTGTGGGTTGTGTTGTGTTTGGTTTTGGTTGGTGTTTTTGGTTTTTTTTTTTGTACAGAGAACCTGCTTCATTACCAAAAACCTGGTCTTTTTTTTTTTTTTTTTTTCCACAGTGTTTGATCTGAATGCAGTATTTGTAGACTTTTAAGCTTAGAAAAGTTTGGACATGTTTGATACTCCTTACAATATACACAAGCTTTATACATATAGAATGTTCCACTCCAACTAAATAACAATAATCCTGTGTTTTAACTGCTCTTGAAGAACACTGCCAAATATGGCCTTCAGATATGATATGATTTTAAGCTGGATGAATAAAACCAGTTGAACAATTTTCAAGAAGCTGAAACCCACTGCTATTTCAGAGTTGCCTTACTGCAGACTTTATTTCCCTTTCTTGTTAAAGAAAAAAACCCCACAAAACCAGTCTAAGACCAAAGTGCTGCAGAAAGACATGCAGAAACAAACAATTTTTGAAACTGCAGGAGCTCATTTGTGTGTATGTTTAATCTACATCAAACATACATTTCCATCACAAGCTTGTAAAGTGGAAATGAGTACTGTTTGGAATAGCTGTTTCTGGAGCTGGTGTTCTCACAGTTTGACAGCATTAAGGAGAAAGTCTGTCCTAGGTAGCCAAGGCTCTAGAAGTTATACAAATATATTTTGCAAATATACCTAGAAAAAGAGTACAGCTTTATCCTGGCAAAGTTTCTCTTCCTCTTTTCATCTTTTACTAATCAGTGCAGAGTCGTACATTTGGAAACTGTCATGATTATTAGTTTCTCCGTGGAATGAAATGTAGCTAGACAATTAAACGTGATTAAAGGTTTCACATATGTTGCTCATGCTAGCAGTTTGAAGGTCTCTAAATTTTTGAACATGCAAAACGTAATAAAATAATGAGCAAGAGTTCATGGAGCTAGTTGTAGAGTGCACTCAATTGCCTTTTTAAGACACAGTGAGTATTCTCTAAACTTTTATTTGAACCTCTCTGTATGGATCTTTACTTGAATAACTAGCAGCGTACCTGTGTAAATGACACAGATGTCTGTGCACATATAAATGAGACTCCCGCTGATGTATAACTATGTGTATGTATCAGAGGGCAGGACCTGGCTCATGATGTGCACCTGAAATTCTGGCTTTCCTACGACTGTAGACTCATGCTTGAGGAGAGCAAAGATTGCTGTACATGCAAATATCCTGTATTTACTCAGAAGGGAGGTGTTGATTCTCTGGAGCATGTCCCTCTCAAACGTGTGCTGTTATTTTCAAAACACATACTTGAGGAGATGTAAGGAAATTTCTTTAAAGTGCTAATGTTTCATTATCAGCTGCCTCGGTAGACTAGCATTTCTCTCTGTTTATACACAGTTTTGGATCATGGTGTTGCACATTGCAGAGAGGAGAGCAGTAAATTTCTGTTCACAGCTTTAGAATTCTGAGTATTGTTTCTGTTGTCAGCCTCACTTTGGATACAGCTCCTGGACAGAGGACTTGTATAGTCTGAGCTGTGGTTTCAAGGTCTACCTGGATAACATTAGCATAAAGCAAGTAAATAAAAAATGAGTTAAAAAGTTTTGGGTGTGTATATGAGTATGTGCATATGTGTGTGTGTATATATGTATCATATTAGGCTCCTGAAAAACAAGTGAAACAGTCATAAACTCAGATCCTGTGGCCTCTTGCTTCCCTTGTTCCTGGACCTGGCCTTTCAAAGCTTATTTTATAATAAATTAGGTGCCCTTCCAAAAACCTCTGTTGTGAAACTTGTTGGAAGAGAATTGCTCTGAAATGGTTTATGACCACATTTCCAGGGCTTGCATGAAAATGCACTCTTTTCAGTAGTGGCACGTGGTGTCAGTCTTACACGGACTCAGTGGCATTGGTGTCTCTGCTGTAGGGAGGCTTCATGGGCTCCTCTGGTAGGGTTCTGCTTTAGCCAGGGCAGTATTGTAGAGGGCTTGTGGCTTTGGGGGGG
>VXBZ01001469.1:118815-159646 GCA_013399135.1 Heliornis fulica
AAAAAAAAAAAGTGCAATCTCTTTGGGTTTTGGGTGTGTTTTGATTACAATAAAAGGCAGGTAAGAAAACAGCAAATATGATCTTTAATCCCAAAGTATGTTAGAGAGTTTATCTTATTGTTTATTTGAAGAAATTTTTGGATTAAAGCACTTGCTTGATTTCTGGTGGTTAATGTGTTTTATTAAAAATAACATTTCTTGTCAGATGATGTGGAGATTTTCTTCAGGTAATTGAAAGTTTCTAGAGGCTCTTTTCTGTATTTTATCTACCAATTAAATTTTTTAAAAAATGTATTTTTGTAAATCACTATAAATGCTCTGAGATCAAGTCAGTGTATTTAAATGTGACTGATGTCACTTGAGAGATCTCTTTGGTAAAGCTCTAAATAACCATGTCCTGACAGCTTTCGTGCATCAGTGAGGGAACTCTTGACCTTCTAGCACACTGAATGCATACAGTCTTTCTTTAATGTGCTGCATAGCAGACTGTAAGTTTCAAATGTCTTTCATGCCATTGTTGTAATTTCAAACTATGGAAAGGTTTTTATACTCAAATCTAATAATAGTACATATATCTGAAAGACAGAGAGGATGGATGGACAAGTGTGTCCAAATTCCTCCAGGAAAAATGAAGGCATGTAGTTTTTTCCATGAAGGAGCTTATCTTCCAAAAAAAGAGAAAAAAAAATCCAAGTAGAGATGAGCCAAACGAATGCATTAAATGTACTTATGTTTCATCTCTGGCATTTCAACCCAATAAAATTCAATCCCTGAATTTTGCCATGTCCAGCTGCAAGTGCAGCAACTGCAGAGCTGAAGAAAGAGCTCTGTCCAAAATAAGACTAGATTGGGTAACCTCAAATCCATGTTACACTCTTTTAAGAAGGAAAATAGCAATGTCTGCCTTACTGCAAATTGCTGATACAGGGTGCTTCTGGGAGGAAATGACAAAACTGCCTATTTCTGAGGTTCTCAGCTGGGGTACAAAGGGTAAAATATTGGTGGGATCGAAAGCAGAAATAGACTTGTGTTGTGCTTCTTGCTCTAGGACGAAGTTTTGTTGCTGTGGTTGGTGGCAATTAGCAGTGTGAGAGCCTTACGTTTCCCAGCTGCCTTTGAACTTCCCTAGCAGTGGTGTTTATGTAGTGTTCACTCTCAAAAAAATTTCCATTCAGCAAGATCCAGCTAGTCATAATAATAGTTTATAGTTCCAGAAACTACCTTATGTAGTGTATTTAAGTAATGTTCATATAGGCATTTAGAGATTTAGGACCTCTCATTAAGATACATAATATTCAGTTAAATGTATGTTGAATGAAACATTTTAAATCTTCTAACTTTTATAAGGAGCCCAAAACAATGGAGGAAAAAATATGCTTTTAAGGATTACTCATTTTTTGTAGGGCAAATTTACATTGCTCCTCTACCTTCTCCTACCCCTTTCTTTGACAGAAGAATTAATGTATTTTTTCTTTCTAATATTTTCCTTTGTATAGATCTGCTACCAAAACATAAACCCAAAATTTCTTTGGTTATCTGGACTCTTTCTGAAAATGAAGGATTCTGGTTTTAGGTCGGCACCATCCCTTTTCTTTTTTCATATACATACTTGGCTGAATGGACACTTTACAAGTTACTGTTGTATTTTGCTCCTTTCATCACCGCTGTTCTTAATGGGGGTATGTTCTGTTGCCTTTTAGTAAAAGCAGTTGTATAGGTATGGCAGCATTGAACAGGCCAGGCAGCAGGCAGCGAGTGCAAGCATCTCATGGGCACGTTACTGTTGGGAGAGCACTGTACTCGCTAAGCTCTAACGCGTCTGCTCACTGCGTGATCTTTACAGCGATGCCTCCTCGGCTGGTGCCAGCAGGGCTGGGCTGCTTTGGTTTCCTACAAGCGTTTTGAGTGGGGGTCATCTTCTAGAGAATCGGTGAGTGCCAGAATAGGGTTGTTGAATCTGAAGCTTCAAGTGCTTTGGTAAGACCAGGGCTGTAAGCAAGATTAGACTCACATCTTAGACTGACAAAGCACGTCATGCCTATTGTGAAATAAAGCTTTTTTTTTCTTTTTTTGTTGTCTTTTGTTATATAAATCTTTAGCTCTTGACATGTTTAATGTTGTCTATAATATATAATTTTATTTTTAAGTTACTTCAATTACAGTGCTTCAAACTTTAAAAATTATATTGACTATTTAGTTCATTCAGGGTAGGCTTGGCTGCACTGTTGTGTTCGTGGCTGTCAATGATTTTGTGATAAAATCTGAGACTACAAACATGAGATGAACTGTAAGTCAGTAAGTCAGGAATGTCCTACTGAGCAGTCCTATTTTTGCCAGAAGCATTTTCATGTCTAGCAAAGGGAATGAAGTGAAAAGGGTTGTGGTGGAGAGAGCTTCCCGCTGCAGCTTCTGCTAACCGTCTGCCTTAGCTGCTTATGCAGCTGTTTCTCTTTGGAGCCCTTCCAGGGAAAGTCACTGCTGATCCAGAAAATGTGTTGTTTCATTACATTTTGTGCCTATCTCATGTTGCATCACATTTAGCTCTATCCTGAATAAACACTTGCCCAAATCCATGTAGGATGTAATCCTGTGGAGTCAGTCAAATTGATCCTTGGTGCATTCCTGTCACTTCGGATGTTGTGTGAAGACCAGGGCTGGTGTGAAGTCCCAGATCTGGTGACTGTGGATATGAACACACCTAAGGCCCAGAGCAGATGATGGAAGAGAGTTTGCCTTGGAAAGGCAAAGCATTCTGTCCCTCTGTTCTGCAGGCTCTCTGTGTGCAGGCAGAGCCTCCTGTCACTGCATGGGGAGGCTCACAGTCTCTGAGGGCAGATCCAGCACCAGGCAGCAGCTTCAAGCTGTGTGGGGAAAGCCACCCACTGGTGCTCATTTCTAGCAGCAAGATCCATTCCTATAGGTCTTGATTTCCATGTGGTGATTTGGGTAACTATGACATAGAAGCTAAAGAAAGTTAAACAATCTAGGCAGATGGTTCTCTCCTTATTTATTTATTTATTTTCCCATGAGTATACATGTGCATTTCCACTGAAGAGTGGAAGTGGTGCTTCTGACTTGGTGCGCCTTAGGACAATGAAGTGTCTCTGTGTGTCTCCAGTTTCTGTTGAGTTGGTGTCTAAATTTATTCTCCTTTTTTTTCACCTCCAGACAATGAAAGGCAGAAACGAAAATATCTTGAGTCTCTGGAGTGGGTCTAACTTCCATCTTCAGCCCAAAACTCTTGGGAATGGATCATAACTGAACACACTGTTATTTTCCAGGATTGATCTAATGGTTGAGTGCCTTGGGCATGAGAGGAGTGAGGGATTTAGAGTTGGATGGTAACAGTATAATGCATGGAGCTACAATAGGGATTCTGTATTCTTAACTCTACAAAGAGGTGCTGTTTGGTGATATCCCCCACCCACGAGCTGCTACCATCTGGTCGATTCTGTGAGTGTGAAGTGTGAGCACGTAAATGTTGAGAACTAACTTTTTTTTTTTTTTTTACATTTTTCAAGGTAAATGACTATGTTCTGTCTTTAAATTATTAAAGTGGATGAGATTTCTGTGACTGGGTCATTGTAGAGCTAGTTCTCTTGTTAAACATGATTGTTTGATTGATTGATTGTTAAACCTCAGTTGTTTCTGTAAGCTTACTTGACTGTGTGAAAACCAATGGAAGTGTTAAACTGCACATGGTTTTTCCAGAAGATGCCTGCATTGCCAGGCTACAGATTTAATAGTGCAGGACGGGAAGGGTTGCAAGAAGCTTCTGTTTCTCATCCTTCGCTTTCTTTCCTTCCAATTTGCAAGTCATATACTTGGACATTATGTACAGGAGATCATGCTGAATTCCTGCACCTGGCCCAAAAGTCATTCTGCTTTTGGAGAGGTGACCTATGCTGCCTAGCTAGTGCATGCTAAACGCTCCTAGCATTTAGTGAGAAGTAAGAGTGTAGAAACATTTTTCTGGAGATTTTTCAAGGCACTGCCATTCTTAAATGTACAAAGAGAGAGAAAGTAGCATGTCTTAATTCAGATTGACCTTTGAATAGGATCATGGTTATGAAACTTACCAAATGTAATAATGTAAAAATACACAGCAAGTGAAACTTTTTGATATCTTTTTAATTGTTCCTGGAAAAAAAATACATTAAGTTTCTGCTCTATTTAATTCTGAAGATAAATAACAGAATTGAATTAGTTGTGTGCTTGGTTATTGTATGGGACAAGGTTTACACAGAAACAAGTAGTTATCTTTTCGGGGAAAAATACAGTACTTCTTAACAATGCTGTAGAAACATAGTAATTACTCAGTAGCTTAAGCAGACAACTTTTATAAAATACACATGGGGTTATTGGTGTTTTATTATAAAGTACAAAAATTTCCATGCTTTTGTTAATATTTATAACTTTAAATTTAAATAGTCCTAAGTGTGTCACTAGGCAACTCTCACTGGCCTCTAAATTTGCGTTAGTTCTATTCAGTGGAAATTTTTTAACTGTCATTCTAAAACTGCTCCTGCAGAAGTTTAACAGAAACCAGCATGTCATTTACTGGTGAGAATTTATACCCAACTGTAAAATTTTCACTGTTGCATTTATCCTAATCAGTGTCATTCATATCTGGGATATTTGCAAGAAGAGTAGATGAATTTAGGTCACACAAAATTCTCATGCAAGGTATGTGTGGTTACTGTTGTTCCTAGGAGTTAGTGTTCATGGCCAGTCTCTTCAGTGCTGCCAGACACTGCATACATAGCTGGAGTTTGCTGCAAGAAACTCAACGTACATAACCTTACATGGTCCTGTTGTTGACAAAGTGATGGAGGACAGGTGGAGCAGCAGTGGCTTGGTGCTCTTTGTGCAGTATGTTTGTGGGCCCAGCTTTTTTCCTTGTGGCTGGAGAACTTGTAGGTGTAGTGTTGGGCTGCAGTGAGGGATGGGGCAGGGTAGTGGCCAGGGGAGTCCTTGCCACACTTCCTTCAGTGTGTCCGTTTCCCCTTCTAAAGGATGCATGCTCAATATTTCAAGCATTTGTAAGATCTTTGAATGAAATATGTGCAAAGGTACATAGAGAAGGAAAATTGGCATTTTAAAATCCCATGTTTAGTGTGCCACATGAATGCTTTACCTGTGGTGTTTTCTCCCTCATTTATTCTTTCTGTTACTTTGCCTGCTTCCATCTTGTAACATAGGTGCTGTTGCCAGGAAGTGTATTAAATTTAGTAAAGCTCCTCATTTGACAGGAAGTATTTACATACATTTGAAGGCAGAAGATCAGCAGTATATACTGTGAGGTTTTCACTGTGAAAATTGCCTTCTGACAGTGTTCCTATCTTGTACTGACACGGTATACTCTCATAGTAAACCAGGATATAACATCCAACATGATACTGATTCTTCAGGCAGGTCACAGAGGTCTAGTTGTGATCTGGATAATCTACCCCATAATCTGTACAAGTCTTTATCCCTTCATTTTCAGCTTGAACAAGGAATGCAAAAGCACCTTCTCAGACCTCTTCAGCAACTGTTACTTTGATTAATTTGCAGAAGATGCTTTGAAAAGTCAGTTTACCCTTTACCTTTTTAGTAGATGATCTGGCACCATTAAAACACAGTTGAGCTGTGAACGGTGGTATGGATGTCAGTAAACTGTTGGTCCAACTGTTTGTCCAACCTGATTTGCTAGATTTCAGGCTTGATTATTCAGGTCTTCCTTATGTGATGTCAGTTATTGTGATCTGTGTTAAATTACTAGAAATTAATTGTAAAACAGTCTCTGACAAGCCAGAGGACTGGGCTAGTAGGTGGTGCAAATTGGGAGCTGTTCAAGGTTTATTCTGGGATGATTGCAAGAACATTTCTCCCATGACTTGGTTTACAAGCAGACATCTGGGAAAGGGGGCATGAACAGGACAATGGTAGGGTCCCTTTCCTTACTTAATAAAGGTAGGAACGTAAAACACAGTTGGAATCACCTTTGCATGGGTTTTCTGCTGGTTTTGACTCCAGAAGTTTCAAAGAAGTTGTCAAAGTGCCAGAAGTAGGCTCTTACACCAGCAGGAAGCTTCCTCAATAAATCAAAGAACAAATAGCTCTGAGACATACATAAATATGTTTATGGAAGGTAACCATGGATGATAGCAAATATACAACCGTTTTTCACAGTGTCTGTAGCCAATTAGGAAGATACTTTGTCAGTGGTGATAGGAAGAGGGGAAAGGGCAGAATCCTCCTTAAAATTGTAACATACTGTGTTGCAAAGCATGGGGAGGAACTGACAGTTTTCTGTGTAGGTTTATTACTTGGCAGGATCCACTATGACTAAATCTCAGAGGCCTGGTTTTGTTGGGTTTGAAGTTACATTTATTTATATATAATACAGTTTGCTAGCTGAGAAACCAACTCTACCTTATCAAATCATGTATGGTCTTTATTTGTGAAATGTTTCTGACTGCTTGCTAAATGTTACTGGGAAACAGTGTAGCTGTGAAGGCAGTCACTTGTCAGAGCTCCCAGTTCCCATGTTAATTGCAACAAGCACGTGCAGGGAAGAGCTGAACCAGACTCCACCACTGATCATCCGCTTCAGTCTGGGTAACATCTGCACTCCATTTTCTTCTTTTATATAATTCCATCTGTTGATATTTTCTTAACATTTAGTGAGCAGTGAGGAGTGTTCTTGTGAAATTATGAATTGAATGCTTTCTTCTAGGAGGACGACAGCCAAGTGGCTAATGCAACAACCTGACTTTAACTTACTGATTATCTCTAGTTAAGAAAACGCTTGCCTGAAACAAAGCAAAAACGCCTCACACGAGTGGGATTTTTTCAGTGGGCATTTCAATTATTCATTTGATTTAAAAACATTTTTTGCACTCTTATGATTGGGTTGGACAGAAGTCATGGACAAAAGCTGGCACCAGGCAATTTTTGCTTACGTTGTTAAATTTGAAAACAAATGATGAACAAACCAAAATAAATAAATGACTCTATTTTATGCAATTGAAAAGTAATGGGAACCAGACTTGTCTCCAGCAAGCCTCCAGATACAGCCTGTGCTCGCTTTGAAACTGTAATCACTGTCTGGCTATGTGTGCGGGACGCACAGGAGCGTATCTGGCTTGTGAGATAATGGGTTTGGATTTGTAGCATGGTGCAGCCTGGCCTTTCAGCCAGAGCTCTCCTCTCCACCCCACCTCATCTCCCCCTGCCCGAGCCCAGTGCTTGAACTGATGGCATAGCTTTTGGGGGGGCTGCGTGGAACAGCAATGTTGTCCAGCTCTAAGACTGTTTCTGATCAGCTTTTGGTAATCGGTCAGGGAAATGTAAGCATTAGACATGTTTGGGTTTTAATTAGTTTGCTTTCTGGAAATCCTGTGCTTGTTAGCCTGTGAAAACTTACAGCTGTCAAATAAAATATGGGCAAGAATTCTCCGTAACTGTTTCTGAAGCAGTTCTTTTGAGGGTGCCTGAACTTAGATTTAAGCTCCTAGGATGTGATTGTCCTGAAGGTGAGGATGTCAACCACTGGGCAAAATGGGACAGGACAGACCGGGTTCCCTGGCTCTGGTGAGGCAGGACAAGTGTGCTGACTTCTCTTGGCATGCCCTGCTTTACAGCAGTAGCTGAGCTAGGCTCTTACTTCAGGATATGCCCCCACTTTAAAGACAGAGTAACAAATATTCTAAGACTACTAGCTTATAGATTTGTCTAACAAGTCTAGCAAACATACAAGAATTTCCTCTTTAAAACAAAAATCACAAACTTATTTCCTTTCCCCTCCCTTCTATGGAGCTATAATCCTGTTTACTGCAAAAATTTTTGAAACACTAGATGTGAATTAGAAAGATACAAGCAGATGCTCAAAAGTGTTTGGCTTTTTGCAGTTTCTTCTGTTACATCTTTTTATCAGGTTCTTGTTATGTCTGCACGAAGTACAGTTTATCCTCTTTATAAATTAACTGAACACCACATGTGAACAGTATTTGAATGCTCATTGATTTGAATAGATGGGTCGAATACACTCTCAGTAGCGTAAGTCAGGTCGAAAATCAAGTCATAGTAATAGAGAAAGTTAGAAACTACATGGAAGTCAGTACAAAACCTTTTTTTCTTTTTTCTTTTTTTTTTTTCTTTTTCTCTGTAGTGTTTAATTATTGGAGGTGGCCCATGTGGCTTGCGGACTGCCATAGAACTTGCTTTCCTGGGAGCCAAAGTTGTTGTTGTGGAGAAGCGGGACACTTTTTCAAGAAACAATGTGTTACATCTCTGGCCATTTACAATCCATGACCTCCGGGGATTGGGAGCAAAGAAATTTTATGGAAAATTCTGTGCTGGATCTATTGATCACATCAGTAAGTATCTGAGAGCATGGGCACTGTTCGGGTAAGGGGTGCACAAGGGTCAGAAGATTAATGGAGATGTTCTTGATTTAGCAGAAAGCTCATCTGCCTTAAACATGTGAGCACAGGCTCATCAGAGAAAGAGTGTTCTCATTTAAGCAAAATGGCAATTGAACAAATGACAGCCTTGTGGAGCAGCTTTTTTATTATTCTGGGCTTAGTAAATAATAGGGATTTATTAAGAAGTATGAAGACTGTTCATATCCATTCTAGTGTGTTAAAGGTAGACACAGCCCTTAATGAGGAAAATATGCAAACCTGGGATTTTTTCAGGGAAATAGACTGTAAAATGTTCTAGCGTAAAATGGCCAATATATTGGTTAACAAACTCTTTAAGAAGGAAAGCACTAAAAAAACTTATTCTAAGAAAATCCCCAAAAAACATTTTGTTATCTACAAAATTGTGCTGCAAGAGAAACTGAGACTGAAGAGAACAACATCCTTTGGTGGTTGCTACATTTGCATTTGACACAGTCTAGGAAATAATAATGCTGCCTGCTTAGGTTAACAATGACTATAATTTGGGCAGCATGCTGGTAGCAGTTCTGCTTGCTTGTGTATTAAATATGTCTTTAATACTCACTGTCTTACAGGTATCCGACAACTTCAACTTATCCTCTTCAAAGTTGCACTTATATTAGGAGTTGAAATCCATGTGAATCTAGAATTCGTGAAAGTCCTGGAACCTCCCGAAGATCAAGAAAACCAAAGTATTGCTTATCATAATGTGGTTCTGTACAGAGTAGTTTATTTTTATGTCAGGTCTTATATTTGAAATCACTCACAGTAGTTGAATTCTGTTTAAAGGAATGGGAGTCTTTTGTCCTACTTACTAAGCTAGGTTTGCTATAAGCAGTCGTATTCATAAGTGTCATTGTATCAGAGCACTGATAACTCTTAAAACATGACCCAGTCAGAGAAGTTGAGGTTTTGCACTATGCTTTCTGGCACATGTTTGAGGCTCTGTAGGGAGTCTGGTGTTGCTTTTCGGTTTCATCTTGCAAAAACAATCTTCGATAATACAAATACTAACGATGGATTAAGCTCTCTGGACCGCGTTTTGCTTTCACATTTGATATAACTCCTGCTGGCATGCAGAGTCCTATCAGTTATCTGAAGTGCTTAAGCATATTCTTGTGATGTGGGTCTGAAAGGAAGTTTAGTGCATTAGGTGATCCAAATGAAGACTTCCTTTTTTTTTTTTTTTTTTTTTTGTTGTCAGTTTACAAGCATGATACCATGCTAAGACAGCCTGGATGTAGCCAAGTTCACCAAAGTTTGAATGAGAAATGAACTGTTTATCTTAATGCCCTTCCTTCAGAGTCTGAAAGTACTTCTCCATTGTATAACTGAAAACTGAATAAATATTATTCTCTGTGTTATTAGAGACGGGTTGGAGGGCTGAATTTCTTCCCGTGGATCACCCTATGTCTGAGTATGAGTTTGATGTTATTATTGGTGCAGATGGCCGCAGGAACACATTGGAAGGTAAGTGAATTTGTGCTTTTAGGCTTATTAATGGTCTTTAGAGTATTTTTGTAAGGCTTAAAAGTCAGAGGAGAATACAGAGCAATAGGCTGCCTTTTCAGCCCACTGCAGTTTGTAAGGAAACTATTTTTATGTAGTATCTTCTGCTGGTTTTTTTTTTTTGTTGTTGTTGTTGTTGTTGAGCTCAAAATAAAGACATTTAATGTAATTACTGATTCTTAGCACTGTGTATATGCATTGCATACAAAATGCATCATGATGCCATTGGGTTACTTTGAGGTGAAGAAATTATATAATGATTTAAATTTAAGTAGTCTGACAAGATACATGTAAGGAATTGCATCTTTGCTGTTGTGTTGTAAGTTCATGCTGTGTGTTTGAGCTAATGATCAAAATATGACTGCCACATATTTAATGAATTCATCAGAGGTATTGCTATTTTATAAATGTGATTTAAATTCAGAATCAGTTATTTGGGATACCAAAAGTTAACAAATAACTCTAGGGCAATGGGGGAAAAAAGAGAAATGTTTTGTGAACTTGAGCCACTGCTGAGAATTCAGACCACCTGAGCTGTCTGACTTAGATACTAGCTAATCTGCTCCTGTATCACATGAACAAACCTGTTTTTTAATTATTCCCCCTGTAGCTTCAATTATATCCATGTTAAGTTTCCATTCACTAGGTATGCTATTTCTTTTTTTATTAGCTTCATAGTTTTTCTGCTTATTCTTATATCAACCAAAACCAATATACTAGTAGTTTGTTCCTTGTAATGCTCCGTTAGGAATTTACCCACACTAATGTCCAGCTGTTGCTCATGAAAGACTAATAAATAGTCAGGTATCAGCAAAATGAGATCATTCTTACCTCACCTGCAGACTATTGAGAAGGCAATGGTTATCATAGGATTCCAAGGATCTAAGGGAACATTTTGGGCACTGAAAATTGTTTACATATGGAAGCCAGTATTGTCATATTAAATATATCCTAATGAAATAATGAGATCATATCAAGAAGCACAGAGACAAAAGTTGATAGCTGGTTTGTGTCTTCATAGAAAATCTGACTCAGACTCTTCATAGAAATGACTCTGAGAAGTCACTTGTAATTGGCTAAAAATACTCTAAGGACCCTCTGTCCTACTTGAGAGTTTACTTGCAGTTAAGGGAATACACAGAGGGAAAACTTCAATGTGTGATTGCATGGTTTTGACTTAGTGGCATTTGTGAAATGAAGAAGCTAGGACAGTATGAGAGAGCAAGAAACTTTGCCATCAATCTGGCCTTGGAAATATAACAGTTAAGCCACTAAATTTTTTTTAACCCCAAATGTCTTTGAAAACTCTTAGTAGCTGGAAGTGGGTGCACCTAAACACTGTGGCAGAGGTTTCTGTTTCTCAGATATCTCTGCTGCTTTTGACTGTTGACCTCTTGCATGCTTTTTCATGAGCTGTTTAACACCTACATAAAAATCTTATGACATTTAGTATGTTAAAAATGTTTCCCTCCATTAAACTTGATCTGCTCTATTTCCAGTCTTTTTCTTTAATCATCACTTAATCTTAATTTCTTCCCATGTTCACCTTGTTACCAAGGTTCTCTTCCAGACTTTTTTGTATGAGTCTTTATTTTGAATGCAGTACAGCTCCATTTTTGCGGTTGGCAATGAGGAGAAAAAGTTTGTTGCATTCAAGGGAATTTTGGAGGAATGACAGAATCTGCTGATGGTGTGTTGTTTGAAGTGTAGGGCTAGATGTAGAAAAGAGACCAAACTGCCTTGAACTGACCCTCCCTGAAAGTCCAATGTAAAGTTTCCACTGTTTTTAATTCTTTTCTTTGCTTACCAGGTTTTAGGAGGAAGGAGTTTCGGGGAAAGCTGGCTATAGCTATCACTGCCAATTTTATAAACAGAAATACAACTGCAGAAGCCAAGGTAGAAGAAATTAGTGGTGTTGCTTTCATCTTCAACCAGAAGTTCTTCCAGGATCTTAAAGAAGAAACAGGTGGGTGCATCCTCATTTCTTCCATACAAGAGGCAGTAGTGGAATTCTGTCTGCTGGACCACCCTCCTTTTCCTTTAACTCCAATTTAAACATATTGTCTTAAAAAACCCAAATGATAAGATGTTGTTGATATGAGAATCTTGCAGATGGGAATGTCCATTTATGGTTCAGTGGGATTGTTTAATATTTTTTAGCTTGGGCGTTGCCACATCATAGCTTGTTTTAATGTTTAAATTTTTCTCAACTGTAAAAATGTCTGCTATGTTGTACAAATTTAGAAGAGCCTTTTTCAGTGCCCAGAGATTTCCCTTAAGACATGAATTGTTTTGTTTGTATCTGTTCACATACTGAACAGTTTAAACCCTGTGAAAAAGTCTCTGCCTTTGAGTGGAGTTTATTCTTGCTTTTTGATGTGTAGATCTGATAAACTGAAAAGAATTAGAGAGGAATCTTCTATAAATACCTAAAATATAAACTGTGAAATACAACCGTATGAAGAAGGGTTTCAGAATAGTTGTGTCCACTGTCAGTACAAGCGATTCCATTCTTGATTTACAGATGATTTTATAAAAATATTGGTTTAGAAGCCAGAAATCCTGGTTAGGCCAAATACCAGAGCCATGGCAACCTAAAAAGCACTTTGTTCACTTGGCTCCTATTTTCTGAGGATTAAGGTTGTAGTTACCTGACTATTCATTAAAAGGATGCTAAGTAACTTTAAATTATGCTGAGCCAGAGTCTTGTGGTGTAAAGCTGATCTCCTCTCTTGTTTTAGTTTGCTTTAGAGCATCTTGTCCAATAATGCTTCATCCAGCTGGGGAAGTGAATGTATCCCAAGAAGGAAACAGACCTGTGGGGATAAATCATGTGTTGTTAGTAAATGACACAGGCAATGCACTGTACTACATAACAAATGTATTGTCTCTTTGCAGGAATTGACCTGGAGAATATTGTTTACTATAAAGATAGCACTCATTACTTCGTGATGACAGCAAAAAAGCAGAGTCTTCTGGAGAAAGGAGTGATTATTAATGTATGTAAAAGTGCTGGCTAAAACCCCATTTTATTTACTTTGCACAGAATAAAGTCAATATCTGCCTAAACATTGTTGCATGTTATAGAGGGTGTTTATAGACTTACTATATAACTTCATTCAAGCTCAGGTTACTTGGATCTTACTGTGGATTTTTTGTTTGTTTGTTTTTCCTCCCAGTCAGCACAAAGTTTCTGTAGAGAACTGAAAACAGTGCTTCCTGCACTTGCCTCTTCTGAAACTGACTGAAATGGAATCTTGTCTCACCTTAGAAGTACATGGTGTGGTCATCACACCAGGAAAGATACAAACCTTATTTATTTAAAGGAGAACTTAGAACTTAGTTTTATTGGGCAAGTAGGGAAGTGTTAAAACCTTCCCCAGGCTAAATTACAGATTCTGTAGAGCAGGTGAAGCATGATAGGTGGAGGCTATAAACCCAATGGCTTGAACCTTCAAAGATGCCTTTGGGAGTCTGAGGTCTTTTTAAAATCTTTTTTATTTTTAATCCGTCTTATTTTTCTTTCTCTTTCTTTCTTCCTTCTGTAGGACGTGTTTGTTTTGTTTTTAGAAAGTGTTTTGCCACCATTTAAATTTATTTTCCTGGAAACCTGAGAGGGGACAATTTTTCTTGCAAAGTAAGACAGTGCCAAAACAGTCGAGTATAATTTCCTGAAGGAAGTACCTGTGGGGAGCTGGCAGAAGGCTTCTTGGCTTTCTGAAGGGACCACTAAACTCAGTGCCGTGTTCTCCTCCCTTTTGAAGGACAGGGGCACCCAGGGCAGAGGAGCTGGCTGTGTCCACCTGGGGTGGGAGAGGGGAAGGCTGGCAGGCCCTAGCAGTATGAGGGTGAGCAGGTGGTGAACCCTAGGGTTGAGGGGCTGGGGTTTGTAGGTGGGATAAGTCCCAGGAGGTCGGTGAGGAGTGTAGAGGAAGGGAGCAGCAGCTCTGGCCCATCAGAACTGTTTTCCTGACCTGCTCAGGTTTGAGTGGAAAGAAAATCAGTCTGTCTAAAGCAACTGGGCTAATAGTGGTTCTGTGGCATCATCCCTGTGATTAGGGGTCTCATCCATGATTAAGCTGTAAATAGAAACTGCCTTATTAATAATCACTGGCTTTAAGTAGGTCAACCTGTAAAGGCAGGGTTCTTCACTGCAATGGCCAAAACTTAAAAACCCAGCCCAAAACAGAACAGGAAAGCTTGAATTCTGTGATCCAAGTTTGAAGGTGTTGTTATTGAGATGTTAAGTCAAACCTTGGGGCCGAGATTCATGTGTTATGTCACTGGTACATCGGTATTTCTGCTCTCCTGTGGTTTCAGATGCCCACATGCAGAAAAGCATGATGATGAGAACATCTTTTGATGGGAGGGGTGTAGTGGTATATAAATAATACATAACTAAGGAACTGTGAGGCACTATAATACTCTATTGCAAATAAAGCTGCTTATTCAGTGTTGGCATAGAGCTCCTGTTTGGGACAGTGCAGTAACCTGTGTCTGTGTATTAGCTTTTTGGAGGAGATGACAAATCTTGCTTGGTTCTTTATGCTGTGAGGTGTGTAATTGTCACTCAGATGCTATGAGGTTGCAATGCTCTGATCCAGGGAAGATAGTTGGGAGTATCTTAATGGTGTGTGCTTCTCTCCTTGCAGGACTATATTGATACAGAGTTACTCCTCTGTGGGGAAAACGTGAACCAGAGCAGTTTGCTGTCCTATGCCAGAGAAGCTGCTGACTTTGCAACCAACTACCAGCTGCCTTCCTTGGATTTTGCAATTAATCACTATGGGCAACCAGATGTAGCAATGTTTGATTTTACTTCCATGTATGCATCTGAAAACGCTGCACTGGTGAGAGAGAGGCACAGGCATCAGCTCCTGGTGGCACTTGTTGGAGATAGTTTGCTTGAGGTATTTCTTGGAATGTCTTCCAAGTAGTTGGGTGTTTTGGGGAAGGGGGGTGGGGGTGTGTTTATTAGATTTGTTTGGGTTTTTTTTCTTCTCTTAACCTAGCCATTTCATCCACCCTCTAAAACAAACTGTCTTTTTTTACCTGTCCTGAAATTGTGGTACTTTCTTTGGAATAGGGGTTTTTAATACTTTTTTCTTAATGCCATTGTGTATGTCATAACTAAAGCTTGGCTGGCAGTGTCTGGCTGAGATCCTGTTATGTAGCTGTATTTATGTCTGAAAACTAAGCTCTGCGTGTCCACAACTTCGGTGCATAGCATAGTTTTCCAGATTTCCATTATAGAGAAAAACTTTATCCAAGCTTTTATTGCAGTCTCTTTTTTCTTTTTTTTTTTTTGAAGTGAAAAAGTATATGTTGCAACTAACTTCTTTTTGTAACTCATGCTGACAGCCCAAAATATTTCAAAAGATCAGTCTAAAGCAAAAATAGGGGATGAGAAAGCAGGCATCTTTTTTTTTTTGTTTTCCTTTCTTCCTTCACTGATTTTTGAGTATTGAATCTTTTTTTTCTTCTCAGCCTTTACCTTTTGTAGTTGAGAAATAAGTTTTTAAATATAAAAATTAATAAAAAGAAAAATTGGAAGTGGCCTTTTTCAGTACCTAAGACTCAGAAAACGGAAACATCTGAAACTGCAAGAGTTGGCTATGTTTTATTTCAACTCTTCCTGGGCTACTTCTCTAAGATGGTATGAAACCCTAGATTCCAAATTGACATTGTTACTTTCTAATAAGACCATAAGAAGTACAAGGAATTAAATTGTATATGCTTCCTACAGCCATTCTGGCCCATGGGTACGGGCTGTGCAAGAGGCTTCTTAGCTGCTTTTGATACCGCATGGATGGTGCGGAGCTGGGCTCAAGGAAAACCCCCGTTAGAAATCCTTGCTGAACGGTGAGTGCTGCTTTTGTTTTCTCAGTTTCCAGTATTTGAAAGAGTTGGAGTATTGGTAGAAGGTGGTAGAATTCAGAATGTCAACAAGAGAAATATGCTTCTTAACTGCAATGGCATTGGGTCAAAACTATTCACTCCTCCAGGTTACTGAACAGTTTACAATAGCAGTAGACCATTGCTCTGTAAGCTTCTGCATATCAAGACAGTGATGTAGCAATGTGTATGACGTGGGTTTAAATCACTAAGAAAAGTCACTAATGACTAGAATTAAGTGTGATCTTCAAGGAAATAAACCAGAGATATCTTGTGTCAAAAGACTAATCCTTCAACCATCTCAACCGCTTGTTGTTTTAATTAAAAAAATAACCCTGAAACAAGTCTAAATAAACCCTTTACACTAACAGCTTAGCTGGTTTCTTTGTTGTAGCTTAGTAGCCCTGATGCCCTCTCTTCAGACTGATAAATATATGGCAAACGAGAGCTGTTACAATGTTGCATTGAAAGTTTATCTGTGTAATGGCTTTTTGACCAGAGCAAAACCCCTCTTGTTCAGTACACCCTCAATCCTGGGCATGCCATGGTCTGAGGACTCAAGTTGATGACTTCTGTCCTGATGGCAATGGCTCTGCTTAGCTACACCTCTCCAGGCTATTTTGAGTCAGAAACATAACAGAAACAGTCATTGTTGTGATAATCCAAGTAGAAGCATCACTGAGTACTGTGCTTTGAGAAGTTTTAAGATAGAAGCCTGTGGGATGACTCAAACACTGCATAGTCCCAAATGGAAAATTGAACAGCATAATAAAAAGGGCTGAGGTGGTTATGGGAATTGCAGAATGACAGGATTTAGTGCTGTTATGTGGTAAAGAAGTTGCTCAGGGTGGAGATTAAAGCAAAAACAGATGACTGAATGATGTAACCCTTTATTTATTTTTTTTTTCTTGCTCACTTCCTGCCTCAGGAATATATGGGCATAAATTCTAAGAGTCTGGTTTTGTTGTCCTTTTTCTGCCTGGAATCTTCTGCTAAGCAGGGATAAGAAATGAGATTGATACATTATGTATTTGTCTGGCAGAATCAAAATAAGGTGCAGGTAGATGCAAACAATAACACACTCTTTGTATAATATTTTAATCACTACCTCTTGCATCTTTTTTTTTTTTTTGCCTAAGGGAGAGCATTTATCGTCTCTTACCTCAGACCACCCCTGAAAATATTAACAAGAACTTTGACCAGTATACCATTGACCCAGGAACAAGATATCCAAACTTGAACTCAAGCTGTGTTCGACCTCATCAGGTAAGTATTAACAAGATTTGCTTGTGAAATCACAATTCATTTTCTGTCCAGGAGAATTAGGGCCATAAGCAGAGCATAAACAAAGTCTTCAGGAGACTTCTTAATTTAGATCCAGCTGTAGATGAAGCTAACACAGAAATTTGTTTCTCCTCTCCAAGCAATTCTAAGATTATGCTGCCAATTGATTTTACTTGTAGGTGAGACCGTTATATGTTACCAATGAGTTACAACAATGTCCTCTTGAAAGAGTAAGCTCCATTAGAAGATCAGTGAATCTCTCCAGACATGGTATGTAACATCAAAAGTTTGCCTGTGGCTTAATATTTGGAGCCATCTGAACATATAAAAACTGATTGGAAAACCTTGCTCTCCACTGTAACTGCAGAGTCAGATACTCGACCTAACAAGCTTTTGACTTGGTGTCAGAAACAAACCGAAGGGTACCGTAATGTTAATGTCACAGACCTGACTACCTCCTGGAAAAGCGGCCTTGCGCTGTGTGCAATTATCCATCGCTTCAGACCTGACCTGATGTAAGTGACGTTTGTAGATCTTGTTGCACGTAGGATATATTAAGCACTTACCAAAGTATAGTGTAAGTCTAACCAGAACACCACCGATAGTCTACAGTCCCCTTCTGTTGCTGGCTTATGCAAGTAGGTGCACACCATTGCCAGGTTTGGGGCATGGAAAGGGTGGGGTTGATTTTGTTTTGGATTTTCTGTACGTCCTTGCATGACTCTTAAAATGGAATATATATACTTTCAAAAAGTTCAGAAGGCATTGAATCTTATGACTTAATGATGTTGTTTGTGGGAGTCATATGGCTATTTAAAACAAAAATTGCAGTGCTTGGAGAATGTGAGTTGCATACCCAGGTCTCTGGAGATAGGCTTTCAGTGTATGTTTAAAAGCACAGCTATAATGGCACTGTCATGAGATACAGAAATACGTGGACAAGCCTTAAATGAGCTATTCTCAGTGTGCTGTGGTGACGGTTATGTAAGGAAATGCTGAGCAATGGAAGTGCATGGAAGATGGTCATTTTGCACAACACCTCTTCCAGAAGAGCACACAGACTGTGCAGTGAGGACTGGTCCTTGAAAATGAACTGCTTTAGGGACTGAATCTAAGCCAGCATATTGCCCTTTTGACAGTATTTCTGGGGTCCTAATCCTACAAGACCTGACTTCTTACATGTAAATATTTGTATAAGTTTTCCTCAGTTAGATACAAGAGAGTCAGTATGTAATACGTGTCAGGAATGGCACTGGATTACTGTGACTTGATCCAGTGTCTGGTGGGTTGACTCTTCTATCCTCTGACCAGTCTTCAAAATGCAGCAGATACAGCATCTTGTTTTCCTACACAGACTTAGGAGTCACAAACAAATTATTGTCAGGCTCCTCTTATTGTGGGTAAATGGAAGAAATGATTGAGCTCCTTCATGAGATGTGAAAAGTTGGAAAAGGTGTGAGTGATAGCCACAGTGCTTGTTTTTTCCAAAGGAAGAGCTAGTACTGTAAGAACAAGATATATTTTGCCTTGGGTTAGTTTAAAAAAAAAACAAACCCAAAACAAAAAAAAAAAGGAATTACAGATGGTTTTGTGGATATAGGGGACGCTGAAAGAGTGCAAATGGGACTGTTGAATGACTTGACAAGATGAAAGCCAGGCAGGCAAGAGAGACAGCTGCCCTTGGGCTGCGGACTGGCTAGAGTGGAGGGCTGCTGCTGCAGAAACAGGCTGGGGGCGGGGTGGGGGGAGAGAGGGAGAAATTTTTGGGGGGTTCAGAAACTCATATGCCTTCTGAGGAAAGCCTGGAACTTTATAATTTATTCACGTTTATTTTAATCATGAATTTTGGAAGCTGTTCAAGGGATCAGAGTCTTAGAATAGGTCCCACAGAAAATGGATTAGGGAATGGATAACGCAATTCCAGGTGTGTGATGTATTTGTTTAGTGCACTGCTAAATCTGGTTGTGACGTGGACAGGTCACTCATTCAGACTGTGCATAACACCTTGAAAAGACATGTAGTGCCTGTGTATATGTGTATGCACACATACAACACGCCTGTTTCATAAAATAGCACCCTAAATGTACTCTTCCTGGTTTTGATTTATAGAACTCATCAAAACCAAAAAGTCAATTGCTAACAGGTAAAATCTGTAGTAGCACAGCTCTATTTGGAGAGGAAAAAGGTTACATAGCATTTGAGGAGGAATTGCATCTTTTCATAAATAAGGGAATCCTTTTTCATGGGACAACATCTAAATTCAATGCAAAGAAATTGCTAAAAATGTAATTTAAAAGCTAAGCCAGGATTCCTAATAATGGGATTTGTATGAGACTCTGGCCTTTTGCATTGTGTGGAGTCCAGCTTTGAGCCAGTGAAATGGCTGTGCCCTCATTCATGGTGCTATTCTGCACCTCTCTGATGAGCAAGGGAGCACTGCTTGTTTCTGAGGTGGGCAGAGAGCAAACCATTACTGATGCCAGTGTGTTTTTCCCACAGTGACTTCGATGCTCTAAATGAAGAGGACATTGTCAAAAACAACCAGTTGGCATTTGATGTTGCTGAGCAGGAGTTTGGGATCCCCCCTGTGACCACAGGGAAGGAGGTGGGGTCAGCGGAGGGGCCTGACAAGCTCAGCATGGTCATGTACCTCTCCAAGTTTTATGAACTCTTCAGGGGCACACCGCTGCGGGCAGTAGGTAAGTCAAATCCAGGCTGCTCCTAATTCTTGCAAGTTTGAGGAGCAGAAGCACTTCATCGGGGCCACTTATGAGCACTGGTCTTGAGCCAGGAGACCATTCCAAACTGAGCTGTTCTGGCAAATGAGCGTGCCTGCTTCTGCCTGATAGTTACCTTGTGCTTAAAAAAGGAAAGGGGGAAAAAACTTGATTGAAGACCAAGGTTTTGTGGGTCCTGAGTGGTGGCAGAGCTGGATAACTGCTGCTTGACATCATGGAGTTCATATATCAGGTCGTTAGAGTGATGTTTTGGTAAGGATGACTGCTCATGGCATGTCCATTCCTGGGTGTTTCTTTTCCTTTTTTAAAAAGTCACCCTAAATTGTATGTATTGACTTCTGTTTGCCTGGGTTTCTTACACGTAATTATTATCAGCACTACAGTGGCAAGGTCTGGCTTAGTCAAAGTGCTTAAAAATCAAATCTGGATATATATCCCAAGCAGTTGTTTTCTTGCACAGATGCTGGGGACAAGCAAAATGGAGAAAATAATGATCTTTGTTCAGCAAAATCATCAAACTTCATCTTCAATAACTATATCAATTTAACTTTCCCAAGAAAACGAGTACCAAAGGTAAGTTATGAAGGAAGACTTGCCCTATAAATCTTTTTCTTTCTTAAAGATGAAAATAAACAGTCTGGGTTTTATGTATAATCTACTATGAAAAGACCAGGAGAAAGATTTTTTTTTTTTTTTCTTTTTTGAGCTTAGTGAATAGGCAAACAAAGCTAATGCATGCACACTCAATCATTATGATGTTTGTAATGATAAAACTTAAGTGCCAAATTGCTGAAACATAAATAATAGCCCCAGGTAAGGGTTTTGAAATTTTGCACTTACAGAGATCTCAGTGAGAATTTTGCTGTACTTGCAAAGTCTTCATATCCATTCTCCATGTCAGTCTTCTCCAGTGTTAAGTAGAAAGGAGGGGAGAAAGATGTTGAATTTGTTTTGTTTATAAGTTGTGGGTTTCAACTTAAAATATTTGAGATCCTGGCTCTGTTATCTGTATTGTCTTATGTTTTATTTTTAGAAAATTTTTCAAAAATATTGGATTTTTTTAGTCAGTCTTGAGTAGTGCTAGATGTGCTCTGGTTTATGTTTTTGTTGGGGGCTTCATTGTTTTGTGTTTTTGTTTGGCGAGGTTTTTGGAAATGAGAAAGTCTGGAATTTATCTTGGCTATTTCTTCCTTTAAGAAAAATAGTACTGTAGTTCTGTCTGCATTGCTAGAATTAAATATGCAGCTACAATATTATATACCACTAGTATGCTAGAATGCTTGTTGATTGGGTGGGAATGCTGGTGTTTTTTAACGTTAGCAGTGATTTGAACAGTTTGTGGATGCTATCAAGGTTCTGGAGGGAAGCTTTCAAACCCTTATAGATGATAAAGTCCACAATGGTAGTGAACAGCGGGCAGATTGACTAGCATGACTCTGTGATAATCATCTCTTATTTCATACCCATATACTTTTCTCTCTTGGTTACTTATTAATGAGAACTTATTGACGTGCCTTGTTTTAATGCCCCTGTATAAAACATCTGTGCTCATACGTGTTGCAAATGAACATACCAGGACCTGGAAGGGGTGTGGAGACCTGAGTCAATAACATCTAACATAGGACTATGTGCAGTGAGAGTACTGGCTATGTGTTTCTGAATGGACCATAACTTCAAAAAGTTCTTATATAATTTAATTTCAAAGCTATTCTGATGAAATTATTCTGTAATGAACTGTTTCACCTTCTGCCTATTCATTAAGTTTGGGCCTCTTCTGAAAGGAGACCTTGAGGAGGGGTTTTGCTTTCACAGCCGAGCCAACCTTCTTTTTAACTTCAATTTAAATGGGGAGTGTCTGCACACCCGAGCTCAGAGGCAGCAGAGGCCCAAGTACAGCCACTGCACATTAATCAGCACAAGTTACAGCAGCATGTGCTCCTCCACCAAAAGGAATTCAACTTCTGCATTTTTTGAAACATAGCTTACTGCAAAACTGTTCTGCATTTTGACTTTCCTGGGCTACTATGAAACTGTGTATCAACTATGATGATTCTCAGGTTTTATTTATTTTTTTAATTTTTCTTTGTAAACAGACCTTAATGTTTAACTGCATTTCTTCATTCACACCTATGCAGAGACTCTAAATTTTGTCTCAAAAGAACAGATTTCCTACTTCTTTTGGGATTTAATGTCCTTAAAAGTTAAAGTGTATGTGCATGTACTGTAATACTCAGGTTTTTTATGTATTGCTTTTTAAATTTGTTGCTATCTTCTCACGTTTCTTTAGGTAGAAACATGAGGTTTTGGGTTTTTTTTGGTTTTTTGGGGTGTTTTTACCTTAAGAATTACTCTAGAATTTCGATATTTCCTAGACTGTCATGTCTCTAATATTTTCCACCTACAAACACATTTTCAAAATCTGTGGACAGTCAATTGCCCGGTAACCTCATATATTCTTGTTGGGAAATTACTTTTCCCTGCCACCCACATGTAAACAAAACTAAGTGACATGTTTCCCAGCTAACTAAGCAGTGAGAAACCAAATAGGCAAAATAAAAATGTTTGGTTTTTCTTGTGGCTGACTTCTATAGCAGAAAAAACGTTTTTCATGACCATAACACTGTTGTTTTTTCATGAGCTATTTGCAGAAATAAATAGACTTTTAGTAGTGGTGAGAGCTTTGCATTACTAAGCTGTTACAGCCCTCTGACTAACCTCCTGTCATGAAATAGGCTTTCTGTCATAACACAAGGTATGGTTCTTGGCACCACATGAAAGCATGAGGCGATTTACTTGATGGGCCCCTCTGGTTTCATATGACGGGATCGTTGGAGGAGAGTGGCAGTGATGTTTTCCAAATCAATGGGAGGGAGACTGTCAAGGCCCCATTTTGTATGAGGCTTTGCAGCCTTGTCATGGACAGGGCATGGAGCTTGGCAAAACCCACTGTACTCTGCTTAGGACAGAGATTTGCAAGTATAACTGTCTGAAACTAGCTGTGAAAGGCAGCTCCTGGGAAAGCAACTGCTTGAGTTCAGAGTTTGGCTGCGGCACTAGTTTTGTAGTCCATTCCCCTGCAAAAGGTGGTGCTGAGCACTATCCAGGCATGGCAGCAGGAGAGCATTTGTGCATCTTAGAGCCAAAAACCATCTGGGGTAACAGTGTCACTTAGTAAACTTTCCACAGCTTCTAGTTTGTCCTTTGATTTGGCTGGAAGAGGGATCCTGATCTGGGCACAGGTTCTGAGAGACCAGGAAGCAGAGGCCTGTTGCTGGTGTGGCAGTAGCTGTTCTGTCAGTGTGTGCTGGGCTGGATAATGTTTTCCATTCTCCTATGTGCATGAGTGTCAGCCTGGCTGGAAAGGAACTGAGATTTCCTGTGCTCCAGACTAATAAATGAATGGAGGTGTTTACACAATAAAGGGCGCAGTCCTTTTCTTGAAGTTTTGACGGGGAATTAAATTGCTTTGTCTTTTACTTCTTTGTAAATATGTTAATGAAAGTCCTTTATTTAAGATTTTTGAAAGGCGGCAGCATCTTGTTTGTTCCATTCACTTAAGCAAATTCTCCTTTTATGTGGTACAGATTATTAGGCAGAATACATTGTGCTGTTACATTTCACTCTTGCTTGGTAGACTAATGACTATAGGTAGTGTAGAGCTCGGCTACTGAGAACTAGGGCTTGAAACAGAATGTACCAAAGCACACAGAGTAAACAAAATACTGTCATCAGATTCTTTGGTGTTTTCCCAGAAGTTGTTTAGGGTTACTTTTATTCACTGCATAATGATTTATCACAAAGACTGTATATGTAAAAAGGAAGCCTCTGTTCTTTGATTTTTTTTATTTTTTTTTTTAAGCTGGCTAAGCAATTACAAAGTAACAGCGTGGGCAAATGCAAATAGGTGGAATGAAGTTTATTATTCTTAAGTTATAACCTAACATGACATTTATCAGACAAAAAGATTTCTCCATTGTGCCAAATCTTCAAGACTAAGTTGGCTAAGAACTGATATAAATTTTCAAGCATTGAGTATTTTTGCAAGTTCATGCAGACTGAATATGAAGTGTTATACATTATTTGTGTAATCTTCTATAGGTCAGTAAAATAGTGAAATATGTGCATGGCTTGAGCGCAAAATGGGCACCTTGGTAGCTTAAGTACCATAACCTACAGCCATTGTCAGGGTAAGGAGCGTTACAAGGGAGACAGACCTTTAAGGTAGGCAATAATTGCTCCAAAAAGGGAGATACTATGAACATCTGACCTGCATGCAGATACCTAGGTAGAGAGATGTGGGGGTTACAGTGGAAGAGTAAGGGGTTTCTGGATTTTCTTGCCTATCTGGAAACCAGTTTTATCTAGATTAAGATTCACAGAGTAACTGATGCTGTGATGCCTCTTTATCCAAGGATGCCCTAGTGCTTTATGAGTTATCAGCTCTTCAGAACTGAAAGAGGAAAAAGGAAACACTGATGGACCCTTCAGAGTCCAGCAAGAGCTCTTGGTCTAGAGTTACAGGGCAGCTTTTATGTAGGTGATGAATGCCATGAGGTCTACCGGGCTCCTTGCACGAGAAATGATCCTGCTGAGCTGGGGGGGAGCTATCAAGGTGCACCAGTGCAGTAAGGACCTCACACTCTGGCATCGCTCATGTGTGTTGCCTTGTTTAATTCAGGCCAAACCATACTTGCCTAGTTATGAAAGTGAAAAACCTGGGAGGAACTGTTTGAGTTAATCTGTTAACTGCTGCAGCAATCCACAGAACTTGTTTTGGTTTTACTGTTTCAGGTGGAAGGAAAGATGGAAGAAAATGATACTAACAAAAGACGTCGAAAAGGTCTTTTTGGTGTCTTCGAGGAGGTTGGTGTGCCATTACACATACCCAGCTCTAGAATAACTAGCTGAGAAAGTAGCAGGACGTGGGGGTGGGCAGAACTTTGCCTCTTGTGCATGGTGGGAACAAAAATTTTCTCCCCTTAAGACCTTGAATTGATGCAGCATGCACTAAGGAAGAACTAAACTTATTTCCATCGTTTGGTAGGAAGAGAGCATTACCTAAACAACAATTGTTTTCTTTCTGACTCAAGAACATTTAAGTTACTGGAGTTTGGTTTGTTGTTCTTTTTTCTTTTTCCCAACTCAGTTATTTAAACGGTTTTTTGTTTGAAGGGTTTGCATTGCAGTTTGGTTCTTAGCACCTCTCTGATCAGTTACCTTTGTGCCTCTGCTTTATCATCACTAGCACTGATGAATGTTCCCTTTTTACTGTATTATGAGACCAAAGAAAAAAAAAGCTCACTTTTGCATGCTAAACAGTGTATTTTAATGTACTTCAGACTGTATTTCCTTTCATCTGTTGCTGATAGGGATGATCTGTCTCTCTGTCTCCCTTCATGAGTGTTGTAGGTAAACTTGAGAAAAACATAGTTTATTGTTTCTTTGCAGGCTTCAGGCTTTTCAAGCCAAGGGACAAATGCTGGGAAAGAACAGAGCGATGGCAGAGAAGGAATGAACCAAAATAAAGTTAAATCAATGGCAACTCAACTGTTGGCAAAGTTCGAAGAGAATGCTCCAAATACAAATTTTCGGAGGCAGGTAGGTCATAGATGAACAGAAAAGTAATCTTTGAAATTAAACTATAGTCTGTCCTTGTGTACAAGGGATGTACACATCTCCTTGTGATTTGCAAGGGAAAAACTGTTACGTGGTTGAAGTAGCTTGTCTTTTTTCTATAAATATATTCTTTATGCACATTACAGGGTTTTTTCAGCACTTAGCAAACAAATATGACTAAATAGATTGAATAATATTAATAAAGTGTACTGGAATTGAAGTCTCTAGAAATCTCTTGCAAGCCAGTCCATAGAATTTTTGCTTTGTGTGGAAATCTAAGCAGAAGGACTTCTCTTCCCTCCCCTCACATGTTCTATGGAAAAAAAAAAAAAAGACACTTCTATAACCAAGGGAATCTTTCTTTGTGGAAAATTGGCGTAAGAAGGGAACATAGTCTTTTTGCAAGATATGCATGTCTGGCTGCCATTTCAGTTCCTAAATTAGACGTAGTTGAATATATTTGTACATTCCATAGCATGTTCATGGTCTATTGTTAATGTGACTAGTGGTATTTTAAAAATAATTCTGTGCTGTCAAGGTAGGGATGATAAGCTCAAAATCACACTTTAACCAGTGAGATGCTTTGAGTTAGATAAGTCACCTAAAAGATGTGAAGGAGGATGAGTAAGGTGTCATGTTTCTGTCAAGGGTGGTGGCTTTCTTAATTCTTTGTATTTCTATCCATTTGTTTATTTTACCTGTTTAAGCCTTTGAGAAGTATAGGCTTTACAGATGTTCATGGACTGAGAAAGTCACTTGGCCACTGTTTTTTTGCACTCTACTTGGCTGTTTGTCTCAGGCTGCAGTGCCCTGAGCTTTGTGTGCACTGGTTTGCTTGGCCATGTGGAAGGAAGCTTCAATGTGTTAACTCTTGATCATAACCCCTTAAAGAATACTGCATGTGCTGAATATAATGTGAGGGTTTTATATGGTAAAAGTGGTCAATAAATCAGGTACAACTCCATAATACTCTGTCTTTAAAAGCAGCTTTTATTTCTTTATACCTCAAATGATCTTTGAATCCTATTTACTGTCTTTCTCTTCTCGCTCTGTTTTTATAATTTAAAAAATGCTTTAAAAGGAGACATTAGGTAGCCCGGCCCTGCTCTCTTCTGACCCTCCTGTTAATCCTCGCTTTGCTAAACCCAAGGATCCAGGTCTTCTTCCACCTCAACCAAAAAGGCAGGTAGGAACTCCTATAGGTAACACCTGACATGCACGCCCTCTCTCTTAGCACTAGGAGCAAAATGTTACTGTTCTGTAACAGCAGAATATGTGATAGAGTATTTTAATGTAATCTGCAGAGTTAATGGATACATTTAGCTGAGAACTTTGAAAACATTAAAGTTAATAGCTATTTTACACCAGATTGACCAGATGAGTAAACTTTTTTAAAGAATTAGTAATTAAAAACATAGGTGTTAATTTTTGTGTTATCACAGCTACACTCCAAACTGTATGAATAGATAGCTACATTTAACATGTGAGAAATCTACCAAAGTACCCGAAAACTTCTCTGTGCATTTACTTGATGCTTTGGGCCATTGTAATGGTAAGGCAAAGGCAGTTTTCCACTCTGAGAAGCCTGGCAAAAATGTCTGAGATTAAAGCTTGAGAATTAGAAAGCTGATATCGATGGTCAGGATTTTTTTATTTCTTTAAGTACAAATTGTGATAAGAATTTCTATTTTTCAGCATCATGTATGGGGGGCAGTGTTTTAATACATTGTCTAAATTTTTTTCTTAGTACTTCCAGTGCAAACCATCTCACATCATATACTATCAACATTCACTTCACATTAGAGCTTTAAATGGAAGTAAATATCCCATGTAGTGTTATTTCAGGAGTAGTGAAATGCAGTGAAATGAGACCTGCATTGAATGTGGAAATCTGCAGATCAGCTTGATTAAAAAATGTGAATTTATAAACTGGTTGAGAATATTTGCTTTCAAGGCAGGTGTGCTATCCTGAAACATCAGGAGCACACCGCAAGTTGATTGGCATTTTTTTCAGTTTTAATTCTGAGAAATTTGGAAAGCTTTTGTTTATATTTGAATTGGAAATTACGTAAACTGTCATGAAAAGACCAGCTGGAAGGAATTTTTGAGACTGAATTTGATTAAAGCTGAATTGGTTCAAATGTTTCATTTACTTCAAAAGCTGTTTTATATGAAGATTCAGGGACTTAGTTGGAATTCCTCAGAAAATGCTTTCAATTTGAAGTACATTATAGCTTCACTTGGGTCAGACTGTATCTAGAATTACTCTAAGAACTAGTGTTGATATTTTTACAGCTTGAGTTACAAGTTTAGTTTCAGGCAGATGTGATGCTAAATAAAACCAAAACAGCTAAAAACCTTTGGTAAAAACCCTAGAAAGAGACGTAGCATCATGTTCTTCACTGATGTGAACTGGTGTTGCTCACAAAAACTGAGACAAACCTGGAGAAGGATGCCAGTTATGTAGGACCAATCTATTTCACTGTGTGGACAAATGCATCCAAGATGCAGTAGATACTGTGCAAAGAGTGATGTGAGAATATCTTATTTCTAGTTATGTGCATGACTCTACTGTGCTTTCAAAAGCATCCTTTAGAAACTGCATTTACTGCATGGTAGTGCAGAAAGCAGATTTTTTTTTCACTTCAAGTGTTTCCCAGTTTCAGGTGGTAGCTAGGAGTGAACACGAGGTCAGGGAATCCAAACAGTCTTTAAGTGGTTCTGATCATATGGCCAGGAGAGCAAAGACTGTACAAAAACCAGATACCCAGCCCAGTCTGTCAGAAACCTCTGAAAATCTCACATCTGCCTGTTCTGCTGCATTTGTACTTTCTGGAGTGCTTGAGCGTCTTCAGCACCTGGAGGAAAAAATGAAACAGGTGAAAAGCAATTTCTTTTCCTTTCTGTCACTTAACTGCATGTGTTTAATCCATGGCCTGTATATTCCTGGTATGCTGGAGTTTTCTCTGCTGACTTTGGGTTATATTAAGACAATAAAATGTCTTTCTACAACTTGCTGTTTTCTGATGATGTATGTGACATTAACTGAAATCTCTCTCTTTCTTTTCTTTGCTTTCCTTCCCGGGCTTTTACTGCAGAAAAGAGCACAGACCATAGCAAATAGGGAATTCCATAAAAAGAACATTAAAGAGAAAGCAGCACATCTTGCCTCAATGTTTGGATACATGGAGTTTCCGAAGGTGAATATTAGGTTTTGCACTGGTAGAAGTGCTTAGTTAGATGTATCAGAAGTCAGGGTGGGGGGCAGGGAAATTGCAGTGGTTTGGGTTTTAATCTTCATATCATTCTGGGTGGATCAGAAAAGTAAGGTGAGTTCAACTGAAACTGGTATAAAGCTGTGTTAAATATTATTGCATAATTTAACTGAGGTAAACCACAATCTAAATCAAAGCTAGTTAGAGTACTTTAGCATGAGAGAAATGTGTTAATAAATAAACCCAACATGCTTTGTGCTTAAATACACACTAGTAGCTCACAGTTTCTGATGAATCAGTGAGCAGTAGCTCAGCACAATCTGGCATTTCTTACGTTTTGTCATGCTTTCTCCCAGCACTATCACACTGTCCATTGTAAGTGGTTTTGGCAAGAAATTTTAATATAATATAATTTGCTGTGAAGGTTTTGCTGTGGTGATTTCCATGGCTCCTCACTGTGCAGAACTAGAGCAAAGGGCAAAATTTTAGTTACTATCTTTCTATTTTATTGATGCATGACTCTGAAATTCTCTTAACCTGTGCTAATGTCACTGTCTCTTCAACATTCCTGTTTCTGCTCTACACAGAATAAACTATCTCCTAAAGGCTTATCCCATTCTCAGTCCCCAACTCCCTCTTGCCCTCAACCTCATGATTCAGCTACTACTACATCTTCTCCATCATCTGTCAGTTCAGCTTCCCCTGCTGTTCCTTCTAGTCAGGTACTCTATCAACAGATTTTTTAAAAATTTTTATTTTTCATGTAAAATCCAAACTCGCACTGAAGCTGCTTGGATGGAAGATCTGCTGCCAGCAGATCCTTTGTATACATAGTGTGGCACATCTGCTTCAAATTTTCCTTTGTTCACTGTTGTTAATGCTGCATGTTTGGGAGAGGAAGGTTGTTCAAATGTAAAGCTAAAGAACAAAGCAAGTATTTAACAACATTTTTGCTTCAATTCTGATAATTTTGCATTGCTGTTTATTTTAAGTGTTTTTTGTTGGATAATAGCACAGACATGCAGAACAGAGAAAGAGCTTCACATTGTGTAGTGAATTGGATATTATGGGTTTGTTTAGTTGTTCTTGAGTGGCATTTGTTTCTTTTCATAAGCATATCCACCGGACTGCAAGGGAGAACTTGCACTATAATGTTTATTTTAACTAGAGGACATGTGTTAGAATTGTGTGAGCACTTGTTGATGCAGACAGATTTTATTGTTATTTGGTTTGTTTACTTATTTGTACTTCAAAGTTCCTTCTGCACATTAGTTGCTACTACAGTTCTTTGTGACAAACTCTGCAGATAGGACACACGTGCTCTGAATGAAAGCAGTTGGATAGCACTTGAAGCAGAGATACTGCTTATGCTGATGTTGGCTTCCTCAGTTGAGACAGAGCTGTGTTGAAAAGACTGCCTTCCTCTCGTTTGCTGGGAGAATATAGGCTACAGAGCCCTTTAAGGATACTGCAAGCCCAGCAGGTGCCTTCTGCGGTGATCCCCTAATTCTTTTCAGCTTCAAAATAATTCCTTTGTCTGGATTTACATCTTCCTTTTTATGACCTAGGAGGTATAGTCTGTGTTGGGTTTTAATCTAAGCAATGGTTTCCAAAATACCTGGGCCTGTTGCTTGTTTGAGATGGAGAATTATTGTGACAGTGCAAAGAGAATTAAAAACCCCAAAACTCAAACCAACCAAAAACAATGTGAACAACCCTTTAGAATATGAGAACTAGGCTTTTAATAATTTGGAAGCTGTGAGTGATAATTTTACTTGTATTTTAACTTTTTATTTCTTAGAGAGAATTTTATCTGAACAATCTCTTCTTTTTGGGGGAGTATGTTTTAATTTAACTGTGTCTTGTTTGAAGTGCGCTCACAGCCTTTTGTTAGTTTGCCATTGCATTTAAATGGTGTTGTAATAGTTTCTTGTGACTTCACTTCACTCGGGCTGAGTGTAGTTTAATTGAAAATGATCTCTACAGAGGTAATGGCAGAATGTATCACAGCTGAGGCAAGAAAATCTTGTTCTGTCACCAGCGTAGTAAATGTTCATCTCATTTGGTAAATATTTGGCTGCTTATGTAGGACTGCATGTATTCTTTGGCATATTTGAGAATTTTTAAATAGCAGTTCTGATAATGAACAGACAGACTTTTTCTTTCCTTCCTTTTGAGGCAGCTACAGTGATGTGTGGGTGAGGGCTAATGGATGTGCAAGACTTTTGTTTTCCATACTGTTCATGTGCTATGAGCTAAATTCAGACCTGTGATAACCCTGTTACTTCAGCTTTGCCTCTCTTTGGTAACCTTAAGTCCTGTTCCTCTTCAAGTTACATAGGGAATGTTTTGGCTTATCTTTTGTTATTTCTCAAGCAAAATTCTTCCAAGAAGCAGATTTCTTAGTGTTATTTTTATTGTAGACTATTAAATCTTCAGGGAACATGTGCTGCTGCCTTCATTTCATAACAGGCAATCTGTCTTCACCCTTTCATGGTTAAATTGTTGTCCTTTGATTTATCTTTTAAGATTACACACTTTTCAGAACACAAAAATTTTATCATACTCTGTAAAACACTGGCTAAAAGTGCATCACTATATAAATAAAATTTTATTATATCTCAGATGTGCAGTACACATTTTAAAGTACCATGCATGATAACTATGTTTGGAGCTCTTTGCTGTGAATATGTACTGGTAATTGCCTCTGTTATCTCAAGGGTGGGGTTACAGGAATCTGTGGCCTCTGTTCTGAGATATTGCTTAGGTAAGTCTAGACTTGAGTAAGAAAATGTGCTTCAGGATTGATAAGCCAACAGAAAGAGCTTCCTCAAGTCACTCTCGGTGTTTCTGCTTCTTGCCAGCAGAAAACCTGATAAAGTCTTTAAAGTTTTGTAAGTCTGCATGAGATACGACCTATAAATACCAGTACCTCCTACCCTTCAAACAGTACTCTCATTTTAATTTCAAGCAGTACAAAGCTTATCAGTACAATTATTATCGAATTTTAATTAGAACAGTGTTATAGTGACGTAGTCATTGAAAATGGTGGTTAAGAAGACTTGGTGTCTTATTATAGAAACCTGTTATTAAGCCTCAGTCCTGAATAGAGCACTTGAAAGGAAGGCTATGGAAGCATACTCTTTCTTTGAAAGACGTACATTCATTACCACCTATTAAGAATTAAATTCTATATGATAGTATATTGAAGTTGCTAGTAATAATCAAAACTACCTTCTAGCTTTAATCAGCTGTTCACATAGGTAGAATTATGGATGAGCAAATATGATTAGAGGCTGGGGTTTGGTTATTCCTATTTTCTTTTTAAAGTTGGACTGACCTTCAGAAAGTTGTGTTCATCTGAGCTTTGCATGACTGAATCCACACAACACGTCATAGGAACTGTGTAGATGATATAATCAGTAGGCTTCGCTGCCTGCAGAGTTTGGACCAACTACTTCCCTTCAGTGATGTGGCTCTAATTACCAGCAGTAAGCAGGGCTTGGATGTTTCCTACATACAGTAACTTATTAGTCAAATGTTTATCTCGGAGGTAAAATACACTTAGCAGGTGGTACCAAAAGCAAATAAATCACCCTCAAAGCAAAATAAGATCAAGGAAATCATTAAGGATGTGAAACCGCAAAGGGGAAGTGTTCTGTGCTTTTGGAGGCAGAGAGTATGTTTCCTTTATTTTATGAAAATACTACTGTGACTTGGTTCATTGTGGTGATATAAATAATAGCACAGGGAAATACAGAACTTAACTGTCTATTCCCACATTAATATCCACCCTGGTCACCCTGCTGAAAAGGTTTGACAACATGTCATTGATAGGCAAATAGTCTAAATAGCAAATGCTTGCAGGATTTTTAAATATTTTCTTGGTTGTTTCCTGAAATTCACCATGTAAGGGAAGTCTTTGGAATTCGTTCCCACAAAGGATTTAAAGCGACTGGTATAAACCCACCTGAAATGTCAGCAGTAGCCTGTTACATACTGATAGTGCCCCCAGCACTACAAAATGGCGTGCTTGTGAGGGATTTCACATACACCAGTAGCCTCAAGGGTAGTAAGTGCATGAGCAAAATGCAAAACTTAACATGTGTTTAGTGAGTTTCTAAGGTTACCTGAGCAGCATCAGGAAGGTAGAAATCTGGGTGCCATTGACCAAAGCTGAGCTCACAGGGTCTCTAATGGAATGTGTGGAGACTTGCAGTCAGACCTCCTGCAACTGGAGTTTATTACATTTACATAATAAAATGGGTGGATATGTTATTGAAGTCCTTGCACATAAGCAGGATGAGGTTTAGAGGAGACACAAGGGGTTGCTTGATGATTGTGCTGTTGTTGTATGAGGGCAGAAGTTACAAACTGCTCTTGCACATCCCATTCCTCCCATTCTCTGTGGGTTTACGATGGTGGCTGGTGCTCATGGGTCTGTCCTGGTGGATTCTTGTCTTGCCCTGATTTCTTTAATTTGCAACTGAATAGCATTGAATAGAATATTTCAGTTGAAAGGTACCTAGAGCAATAACTTAGTCCAACTTCCTGAGCACTTTAGGGCTGACCAAAAGTTCAAGCATGGTATTAAGGCATTGTCCAAATGCTTCTTCAACACTGACAGGCTGAAGTCATGGGTGACCTCTCTATGAAGCCTGTTTCAGTGTTTGACCACTCTCCTGATAAAGAAATGCTTCTAGTCTGAAAGCCTAGCTAGTCCAGCTGAAAACTCACCCCTGAAGTCCTTGTGATGTCTGATTTTTCAGTTGCAGCATTACTCATTTGCTGCAATTCTGTAAGTTTATAAAAAAACTGACTAATGCTTATTCTAATGATGTGTGGAGGGGGTCTGTGTAACACTCAAAGCAGCTAAAGCAGCTGCCCACTTAAGAATTTATATCTGGGTGTAGTGCAACAGCTTTATATGCATTTCTGGTTTTATCTTTTATGCTTCTAGTCTGAATCTTGTTTTTGCAGCTTTGCACCATTCCCACACTCTCTGGCCTCTCCTCTCCTGATTCATACTAATGCCAGCCACCACTGTGTCCTAGGTGCAGGATCTGGCATTTAGACTTATTAGATTTTATCTATTAAACCCTGCCCCATGCTTCAAGCTATCTAGATCTCTCTGTAAGGTGTCTGAAAGGTGCAGTACTGAGGCTGTATCAAACTGATCTCTTGACTACCTACTTATCCAACTCAGTAAGGAGAATATGTAGAAATCTTTCCCAAGAGCTATGTCTTTATTATACAGTTTCTCTTCATGAGATCTAACCCCTTCTGGAGTACGCTTACTTCTTTCCCTCCCTGGTGGTTAGTAGCAACAATGTTTGTGGCTCTTATTAGGATTGGAGAGCAGTCAGTAATCTTTTGGCTGCTAGATTAACTTGAAATCCTATTTGCTTTTGCATGGAATGTGAATTCATGTTCAATATAAGAACATTTCCTTTAAATACCATTTAAAAGTGTGTATAAAAATGCAGTTTTCTTGTTTTGACTGCTTTAATATTGACACAGATAGCTCTAGTGGGTGGAGACCAGAAATCAACCTACCTGATGAACTGCAAGTTGTAGTTCAGGCTCAAGGATACCTTTCCTGAAATTCAACTGCTTGCACTTTAAGCGTAGATTTACTGTTTAGCTGATTGCTCCAGCATTTAACTAGTTCAAGACTTTCTGCTTCAGCTGACTGAATGCCCTGGGACCACATGGGTAGTAAATTGTATGAGGTCTGAAAGTTGCTTAGCATATTCCTAGGTGCAGAATTTGAGGAGGGAAACTTTGTCTGCTGTGATCTCAAACATTACGAAGGAGTGTAGTTTTCCTGTAGTAGCAAGTAATCTCACTGCCAGTATTGGTTTGTAATTTAAGGTACAGTAGTGTGATGAAGTAGATTAAAGGAGATGTCTTCCTTTTGTGAGTGTAGTTTGTCTAGTCTTCCTTGGTGTTAGGATGAGTCACTGGGGAGGAAGGGAATGGTTGCTCTGTACTTAACAGAGTGTTTCTGTGCGGAACTTCTAGTACACTTCCTTAGAATGGTCCGTTAATATGAAGTTTATTTGCCACCCCCATTCCAAAATACAATAACAAAGGATCCCAGCAGCTATTCCTCCATCATCCAGATGGAGAAGCATGTGGGCTGCATGGAATCCATCTGCAGCCACCAGCTGGACCACACTGATCATGCATGAACATACTTGTGCTCTGCAAGACTTTGCCTCTGCTCTTTCTCCCAGCGTTTCTTTACATTGTTTGCATGTTTTCAAATAATTCTTCTCCTTTTCTTATGAAATTCTTTTTCAAGAATAACCAAAGCCCTTCTTCTGTTCATCTTCTTCCCTTTTCTGGTTAGATGACTGTAGGAAAGGTCTCGCGTGCAGTTGGAGCTGTGGCTGAAGTTCTTGTCAATCTGTATGTGAATGATCACAGACCCAAGCCACAGCTTCCCCCCCTTGAAATGGTAAGACTAAACCCACAAAGAAGCAATAACTTGAGTGGTGTTTCCAGAATGTCATCTTAACACCCTGGATGTGGAGCACTTTAAATGTGAAAGGTCTTAGTCTAAACCCTAATAAGGAATCAGGTGGATATTGGCAAAATATGCTGATGTGTGAATGTGCTGGAAACGTTGCTCACCCTGTCTTCTATTTCTATTTTTATTATTTGTCTGTATGAATTAAAACTTCATACAGAGGCTTTTATTAAATGTAATTACTGGTACAATTAGTAACAGAAGACAATTATGAGGGTGGCTTCTAAGGAAAGTTTTGTACAGTACATGCTTATGCAGTTATTTTTAACTCACAAGTGCTGAATCACTGTGCCTCACTTTGAAGAGAGCTGTTTTTAAATACTGACACTGTTCTGTATTGAATTCAGAAGCAGTCTCTGGGCAGACCTACAGGTTCTTCCCCCATGCCTCATTCTTCGTCTCCTGCCTCCACTGGTCAGAGCTGTCAGGTATTGAGAAGCAAAGCAAGGTGTTTTGGTAATAACACTTGCTTGTTAGCCGGCACTAAACTCCAGTTGCTATTGCTTCATTGTAACTATTTGACCTGTACTATTAACATCATATTCTGAAAAAAATGCTTTTCTGCTTTTCTATTTGCATGGTTTTGTTTGAAAAGTTTCATACTCTGAAATGATCCATCACAGCAAAATGGTTACTAATGGCAGATTTGTAATAGGATCCTCAACTTTTAAGCACAAGAGTGTGACTTGTGGCAATGATAATTGTGGCAAATTAAAGATGAGTTGTGTGGACTGTGTGCTGCTGGCTAAATGTGTCTGGCCTCTGCCAGGCCTGTGCATCCTCTGTCCTGTGTGTGGTACCTCTTCTCTGGCAATGGGGATGGTGGAGGAGCAGGGAGATTGGTGGTTGTGGTAGGGACAGGATGCTCATCTGTACCAACCTGTAACTAAGCATAATACAACAATGCCAAGTATCACCCTGAGGGTGTATGTTTTCTTAGTTCCAAATGCATCTGCTGTTTGAGACTGGCAAGGTCTGCCTTTACCCTCTTCTGAGAAGCACTGATGCCCGCAGCCATGAAACATGACTGCCTGAGCCAGTGTGGAGCAGGTTGTAAATGGGCGTTTGGGGCCGATGCTGCCCTGGTACCTGAGTAAACACAAAATGTCCGTGAACTCCCAAAGGGAAGCTTGATGCAAGTCCAGCTGAAAACTCACCCCTGAAGTCCTTGTGATGTCTGATTTTTCAGTTGCAGCATTACTCATTTGCTGCAATTCTGTAAGTTTATAAAAAAACTGACTAATGCTTATTCTAATGATGTGTGGAGGGGGTCTGTGTAACACTCAAAGCAGCTAAAGCAGCTGCCCACTTAAGAATTTATATCTGGGTGTAGTGCAACAGCTTTATGTGCATTTCTGGTTTTATCTTTTAACAGGGATCTCTGCGAAAGGAATTTCCTCAGTCTATCGGGGGGAGTGACATTTGTTACTTCTGCAAAAAACGGGTATATGTCATGGAGCGTCTGAGTGCAGAAGGCCACTTCTTTCATAGGGAGTGCTTCAAGTGTGAAATATGTTCTACAACACTCCGTTTAGGAATTTATGCCTTTGATGTTGAAGAAGGTAATATAGGAACTATTTAACAACGTTTTAAAATGTCCAAGTATTGATGCTTTTAATGGAACCAGGGAGAAAGGATCTGGCCAAGTAGCTCGGTCAGGAGGAGGTCTGCCAAGTATGTTGTTTGCATCCATGTTCATCTGTGGGTTCTTGTTCTTGCAGTTCTAGTCTTTCAAAAGATTCCAGTTATGACAGACCTGAGCTTTAAATGAAGAAATCATCAATAAAAAATAGGCTGAGTGACCAAAATCCATTAGTCCAGTCACAGGTCAAAGTAGGGAAAATAAAGGATATTTTTCTTCAACAATACAGATTTTTTTTTTTCTGTTCTCTCACTTGTAGTTGGTCATTAAATAATGTGATCTATAAGGATAAGCCAAGATAGTGACAGATTTACATGGATGGGGTGAGAGTAAGTGCTTATTTTCAAGAATTTTCAGCTCAGGAGTTGAAAGGAATAGTGCTGTCCAAGTAACAGTGTAATTCATTTCAGTCAGCTGTAGAACAGGAGGTTCAGATCTTGGGACCTCAAACCCACCTACAGCCTGGGGTTTAGGGTTGGGGAACTGGGTTTTTGTTTTGGGGTTGTTTTTTTTTCCAATTTAATGGGAAATTATTAAACTGAAATGAAATTCCCTTGCCACTTCCGAATGTTTTAAGTAGATCCCAGTATTAACTTGATCTCCTTCTACAAAAGGACTGAAGACTCAAGGCCCAAGGTGCCTCTTCTGCTGTTCAGAGAATGTTCTGCAAAGACTTTTTGAACTGATGATTTTACATTTTGATACTCAGTGTCTAATGCTGGTTTGTGATTTGGAGTTTATAGAATCTTGTTTTCCTGCTGTTTACTAATCTTAAATTAACAAGATAGTGGTATATAAATGACCTCACCTTATTTAACAAACATGCAAATCTGTGTACTGTAAAAGAAACACTTTCAGAGCTGTGAGGTGTTAGGAGTTAGTGGCAAGTTTCCCTTCCTTTTACTGCATATGAATTACTCTGATTTCATCATGTTACAGTGGGGTTTTAGTCCATATGCATATAGAAAAATATTGTATGATTTATTTTTTGTCTTTTAGATAAATTTTACTGTAAACCTCATTTTAAACACTGCAAAGCCAGTACTAAACACAGAAAGAGAAGAGCAACATTACAGATCCAAGGAAAGGTATGCATTGGTTGTTATATTAATGTAGAAAGTACTGAGGCAGCTTTACCTGGAGCAAGGTGCAATACTTGTATATGTACAGATGTGAGAGATGTTTTCTACCTATGTCCAGAAGTAGTCAGTGCTAAGATACAATTTCCTGGTTCTGTGAATTTTGCATATTTATAGTCTGGTTGTCAGTAGCAATCGGCTTTTCCTATGGAATGTAACGCTGAACTGAAGAGCAATTGGAAATGATATATATAAAAAATTGAAAATAGTAGCAGAATGCAAACCTTGCCAATTTTTTAGAAGTATATTTAACATTTCTTTTAATCCTTTATATAAGGAGGCAACAGAAGCATGGAAGAAAGAGGAACCCAAACCCTCAGCGACCACCACAGAAAGTACTTTGTCTACTGATAGCAGTCCAGAGGACAGGTCCCCAGGTATCCTGACTTCCTTCTTTAGGGGCACTCTAAGCTGGCCCCTTAGGGTGACAAGGGATCTGCTTGACATTCCCAGACGCCTGTCTAACTGGATGCATGGTTTTCTGCACGCTACCAATCTTCATTTCAGGGACAATGCATATAACTATACCTACTTGTACGAACTCTTGAGCCTTGGTGTGCCATTCCTCTGTGCTCTTCTAGAGGTACTTACTCATATGTACCAGGAAGCAGAGCTATCACTTGAAAATGTGCTTGACTGGGTGAAAAAATTCTATAGGGTTTAAATCCTTCTACATGTCTTGCTCAGTTGTGCCTTTCAATTTTTCAAAATTAACAGCCTCGCTATTTTCTTGAGGTTTTTTGTTCATTTGTTTTTTCTTTTCATGCAATTAATTGTGTGACTTAAATGAACAGTGGATTCCTTCTGATACAAAAGAGGTACAATCAGAACTTTCAATATAAAATGTACTGTATGTTAGAGCATGAAGGGCAGTGTCCATACACATTTCCAGAACATGGAGACAGATGAAGGATATTTTGTAAGTTCCCTCCATTTTATCCCATGATCAGACCATTGGAAGGGTGGTACATTTTAAAGCCTTCCTTCTCCTTCCTCCCTTTCCTGTCCTCACCACACCCACCCTCCACCCCCTTTTCTTTTTTATTAGACCAAGAAAGAACGTTCTTTCAGATGTCTGGGGAGTATTTATGACAAATGACTGGGTTTTGAAACCTGAATATGGCACATTGCTTCTATTTTATTTTTTTTTTACTTTCTTGCTTTTATCTTTGCTCTGGGTTAATGAGGTTTATAACTTGCATGAATATGTTAAAAAAAAGCAAACAAAACAGAAAAAAACAAACCCAAAACCATGTACTTAATTGACATTGCTCCTAGTCATGCCTCTGACATTTCTGACATGATATATACTCTTTGTTGATAGTAGGTATAAACTGTACTACTAATTTATTGAAGATGTTTTGAAATAAATTTGAAGAGCAAATCTTAGTTGAGTGAAGAAGGCTTGATTGAAACTGTAATTAGACCTGACTTATTCCTCAAGTCAAGGCTTCCTCATAGGGAGGCTGATTGGAAGAATGTCAGTTTATGGAGCACTGATCTGTAACTGCAATCACTGCTGTTGTGCCTCTGGATAGGCACTGCTCCTGTTGTCTTTTGGAGTTTTTAAAAAATACAAGTTGGGTATTTAATTCATTTCAGTGTGTAAAGCTGATAACAGAAAGGTGAAATTCTATTATCTGGAAATTAAGTAAATTTCTTCCAGATATTTCTCAACAAGGCCTACCTTAATCAGAAGGTGTCAGGACAGGTAAAATAAGGAATTTAATGGCAAGGAGTCACCAACATCCCAAATTCTGATTATTTTCAGCCTAGTTAGCCAGTGAGGTAAACATGCTCTCTGCCTCTCAGATGTTTAAATTCTAAAGTTCACCAGGAAATAGGTAAATACATAAAAATGGTAATAGGTTTAGCCTAAAATTAAAAGCATCTGAAACATTTATACCTAGCCAAAAGAATATGGCTTAAGGAATAAATAGGAAATAATGTTGTGTTCAGCTAGTACCAAAATTCAGGATCACTTCCAGTGATCTGATCTGAATGACTGCACTGCTTGTGGGCTGGCGTTTTTTTAATTTTTTTTAACATAACTTGTGAAAAAAATATTTCAATTCTCTTGTTTCTTAGGTATTAAAAAGAAATGTGTCTTCTCTTTAAAATAAATGACAAACTGGATTTTTCTTCTAGATAATTTTACTTTCTTCAAACTACAAGGATAAAGATTTTTCACATTTTATAGTTATGTATTTTGGGAAAACTGTTAAATATACACATAGAAATTGAAAAAGTGATCGAAGAAATTTGTTGAGGTATAAAGTAGCATTTGTTTGAAATAACTTTCCATTAATGCTCAAACATATATTCAACAAAACATTGCTAGAATATTGACTGGATGCAGTGAAAATTACAGTCATGTGGTGGACATCTGTGTATATATATTAAGAAATGTATCTGTACCTTTTTAATAGCATTTTAAAAAAATGCAACAAACAACAACCTACTTTGGAATACTGTACACTTTTTAATTGTTTGCTACTGGCAGTAATTGTTTCAACCTAAATAGTAAAAATTCTGCAGTGCAATTTACTGTTACTCCTGCAGCACAGTGAACCTAAGTGGTAAAGTTTTGAAGTCTGGCTTGCCGTCAGTTGTGATTTCAGTTCATCAACAGCAGAGTCTTTAGAAACATTTTTTTTCCTGAAGTTTTGCCTGCCATTTACTACAGGATATTTTCTGCTTTTCATCTGAATGAGCATAATGCTAAAATTACAGAAAGTGGTGATACAATAGGAAGCTTGAAAATCTCCGATATCCAATCAATATAAAGCAAATGAATCTTACAAGTAGAAAGTTTAGAAATTAAAATAA
>VXBZ01001469.1:159707-199018 GCA_013399135.1 Heliornis fulica
AAAAATATCATATTGATTTTATATAGATTTATATTACAGGGAATAAAATCCCTATGTTCCCAAAACAAAATTCAGGAGCTTACATAATGAAAATATTTTCATGAGGTATCCTGTTTACACTGCATATTCCACTGGGATTTTGCAGGTAATTCCGTTGGGAAGGCTTTCTGTAAGTATCAATCTAATTGGTAGGTTGTTTTTTAAAATCTCCCCATGTCAATATTCTGCTAGTAAGATTCAAACTTATTTGTCCTCTTCCATGATGTAATGAAAAAGGCATTTTCATTTTGGCCAATTCTTTTTTGTGTCAACATAATCTTTTCTCTACAACCAAGTTCCGATGCTTTCTTATACAGCCAAGTTAAGTTCTATGGTTTTTTTCCCCCCCCCCTTCTGTCTTGTCTGTCAACCTCCTTCGTTGCTTTTAGTCCAATTCATCATTCCGGTGCTGCATCCGCTCACTGGCTGAAGCCTTTCTGCTATCAGGTGATTTTTTTTTTCTTATTTTTTTTTTCCGCTTGCCAGTTCTCAAATTGTGTGACTAACACTGTTGTTTGACAGCATTTTATTGCGCCTTTTTTAAGACTTTTTGGAGCAAACTGCGTGTGTCTGGTATGTTAATGAATGCAAGCTTTGGCATGATCGTTTAATCTATTGCTGAGTTCACAGTTCTAGAAAAGGTGACATCTTTGCTCTCTGTAGGGAATGGTTTTTTTCCTGTGTCTGTGCATGTACAGTTCCTCGTGCCTTTAAGGTAAGCTAGGCAAGTAAATTGTTTCTTGAAATACTAGTTAAAGCTTTATTTTCTTCAAAGTATTGAAGGAAATATTTCAAATAAGGTCAGGACAAGATTAGGCACCTTATTCTCCTGGTTAGCGTACTCACACCCCTGTTGAGCTCAAATACACAATGAGCAAGCATTGTTTGAGAGCTCTAGTGCTTTCTAAGCACATCTTTGCTTTCATACTGGTAAAGTACAATACAAAAGGGTTCTGTTAGAAAAAGTAGCCAAAACGATTCAGATTAGCCTTCTGCCCCAAGTAATGGAGTATGTGGGCCTACTGTAGTAGTCTCTGTCCTCAAGAACAGAGGTACATGTGCATGCTATTTTCAGCCTGTAATATCAAAATGCTGAGTTTATATAACCAGAGTGCTTTGGTTTGAATTGTTTTGTTAACTAATCAACTAGGCCCCATTTGCCACTCTGATGAATGGATTTGTCTTGCCGCATGAGACATTGCCAGAATTCTCAGATTTGTGTGATTATTTCATATGTATTTTTTTACATAAATTCCAGTATATGTAATCACATTTTGATAATCCAGGAGAAATTAATCCAAACAAGAACCAAGGGCTCAGTCTAACAAGCAAATGCACTACGATTTTGTTTGACATGGCTGTGACCCAGCTTTCCTTGCTGAGGCTCCCTTTCAAAGGGAAAGGCCTTCAGGAATTGATCCAAGCAACGATTTTCAGGAGGGACCCAACATCCTTTGCTACTTGACCCCTTTCATATGCCCATAGGCTCATGGTCAGAGCCCCACACCCTTCATCTTGCTGACCCCTACCTATTTGTGTGACTAAAGCAACAGTATTGATTTGTGTGGGTACCCTAAAATGTGATAGCTTTCAAAGTCCCCATGCTGTGCTCACATAGAAACTGTTCTGTATTTTAAGCGTCACTTCCTGCACAAGTGGTTAGGATGTGACTTCCTATGCATTTCAGGGCTAAGGTGTTTTGTTAAAAAGCTTAGCACGCTTTGAGATGAAGGTCATGGCGTAAAGGTCTGCCATTTCAAACCACTTCCTGTTGCTGTGTTTTTACGCTCTGTTGCAGAGTCTTCCTAGCTCTTCCCGGCTTTGAGGATTCTGTCCTTCTCCTAAATCTTCTGTCTTCGCTTCACTTTATAATCTTAACTGAATATTTTTATTAAATAGTTTATAATGCTGTATTTAAATTTTCACATGGAAATTCTGTATTTTGCACACAGTGAAAATTGTTTTAGCTTTATTTATGATATCTGCTGTAAACAAAAATAAATGTAGTTCTTTATAAGTCTCCTTGTTTCATCTCTTCCTTTTAAAAATATTTCTTGAGGACAGAGACTTAAGTGATTTCACACTCATTTTGCATATTCCTTTTCTGGTGGAAGCTGTTGTGTTATCCTTGTTGTGGTCTGACCCAAAGGCCAGATTTCACTATGGTGGTATAATTGCATGTCTGTCCCTTTTCAAGGGAATATATGGGGTCCTTGACAAGTTATCCCATCCACTGCAGATTGGGAAGTGTATGGTGTTGCAACTTATCCTCCTTGAGAATAAGTTGTTGGTGGTGAACATTGGGGCTGCTTGTATTGCATACACAAATGGCACTTGTCCTCTTCTCTTTGACTTCCATTACCTTTCCTTGTGGTTTTATTTTACATATTAACAAATTTCATAAAGGTTGTACTAAGTGAATGTGTTGGGATCTTATGTCATGTACAGGAAAAGCAGGTAATAACTGGGTAAAGCTTTAGCTTTGCTGCTGGTTCTGGAGCTACCTGTATATTCTGGACTCATGGAAGCTGCAGTTAATGATGACCTCTTATCTGCAAATCTTTTAGTTATTTATTTAGCCTTTCTTTGCTCTGTCATGGCTTTTTTTTTAGATTTTCATTTTTGTTTTTAAAGCTGGTGTTATGTTTCTTTTTAAACAGCAAGTTCTCCAAAAGAGCTTTCCTAAGTCTTCCTTCCATTCATCTTCATTCGCTCGTTCTGCAGTTCTTAAGCTATAATCTCTTCCTTTGTGTTTCAAGAAAAAAAAGAAATCCCAAGAAAAATAGTTCAAATAATTTAATAGAAAGATTGTGTGGAAAAATTCGAACACAGCCTCATTAGTATTGTTTGAATGACAGATTTTTTTTTAAAGTGTTGCTAAAGGCATCATTTCTAAAGAACAACAAATGTTACTCCTAGTGAGGGATTCCATCTTCCTTGCCAAAGATAAAGCTGCCATGCACAGTAGAAAGTTTGCTGTCTGAGGGGGAGATGATTTATATAATGAAAACATTGGCAGCAAATACCATTTAAGACAATATTTGTCACCTTCTTAATTGCAATGGACAAAGCAATTCGGGTAAAACTAGGTTTACTCTTTGCACAGTTTACAGTTTCAGAGTAGTCTTATTTCTAACATCTTTATCATTTTAGGAAGAGTTAGTGGCATGAAAATATCTGAAGAGGTTTTTGTGTCAGCAGAAGCTGATGATTTATTTGGCACTTGAAGCTTTGGGAGGCATCAGATGTTCATTCTATTCCCATAAAACTTCACTTATTCCTGCTAAAATATCAGTACAATGACTTGGAACTGGGGTAATGTTAGAGTCTAGATTTGTTGCAATTGTGTTTCTTGTGGTGGTGCAGAAGGCCCAAAAAGTCCAATCACTAGCAAATCCTATCACTAGAGGGATATATATTATATACATACACATCATGCTTTTGGAGCAAATGATACTAATGTCTTATGTTATAGATGCCATTATAGCACTAAATGTGCAGAGGTCATGTGCTGTCTGGCAGACTCAGGAGTTGTTTTTTCTTTCTCTGGTTAACATAGTGGTTAAAATGGCTTCTGAACTTGTCTATTGCCACTAGGACTAATTGGGTTGGAGGTATGTACACAGACATGCTTTTTTTTTTGTGAAACATCAGGATAATCTTTCATTCTCAAAGCAAGGAGGCATTACCTGGCTAAATGCCTGTTAACGAAAATCAAACATGCTGAGATTCTGTAAAGGAAACCTTCCTTTATTTTTAATTATGCTAGTGCTTTTTAATTAAAAAGATCTTGCCGTTCTTAAACAGCCTTGATTTGAAAAAAAGAGCACAGGCAAAACTTCTTAAAATTGTTCAAATTCAAACATCAGCCTTTCATTAACTCTAACAAGAGTAATTTCTATTCCTCTCAGTATCTTCTAGATTGCTACAGCTATAAAATGCCAGTGAAAGTTGCTTTTGTATGTATTCCAACCTCAAGCGAGGGCTGTGGCCAGTGTTTTCCCACAACATTATGGCAATTAGTTACTATAATTGGCTTTAATCCACTTCTGGCTCACTCACATTCCAATCAAAACAATGAGTTCTAAAATGTACTTAATTCTGCATTAATATTTATGTTTTTGAAGACATAACATGTTTGCAGACAACTTGATTTTTTGCATGAATGATCATGTTGCTGAAGATCAGAAGACATGCTATGTATTAATGCTTGATCCAAGAATACATATTAATCTTGTAAATATTTCCCTGTGTCTCTTTCCTTTTCTCCATTTACTGTGTTAACATAAAAAGAAGGGAGGCTTTGCTCTCATCAGGTGGTGGGCTCCAAACTTGTTTAAAATGTATGGGATTTCTGATATGCTTTTTTTGAGATGTTAAATTACAAAGAAATCTGCATGTTGCTACAGTCTTGAGTTTGCTCTTTCAGCATTTATTCTACAGGTCCTTTTTTCAAGGTTCATTTATTCACATCTTTGTTTAAAGTTTTGGTTTTTTTTTGTGGTTTGAGTCTGTGTGCAAAAAAAAATTAACTTGACAGACACTGGTCACTCTAGAGACTGAAACTGTTATCACTGTGCTCCGGAATAGCAATTGCTACATGCATTAATATACCAGACTAATGCAGATTGCTCTGATAAAATATATCTTTAACTCTAAAATTACAGAAATAGTGTGTTATCACAGCAGTCTTTCTTTGAGAAACAATTTTCCATATATACACTTTTTGAACATCTAGTAGATTCTCACTGAGTTGCTTTTTACTTTATCTCCGTTGGGTTTTTTGCTTAGTTTGTGTTAGCTCATTACAGTGCACTGTCCTAGTTTGGGCTCTGTCTTGCTTTGCCATCTTCAAATTCCAGATTATATTTTGTGTTTGTTCATCCAGTAAGTAAATGGATACTTTGAAAAAGTGTTTTACTGCTGAAGAACTTGTGTAGTTTCCAGCATGGGCCCACAAGGAAGCAGGAACAGGGAGACTCCTGGTGAGGGGACAGAAAGGGCCAAGCCTGTCACTAGGCCGCAAGTGGAGAAGGGGGCACAGGAAAGCGTTTGATTTTGGTGCTTGGAAGCTGGGCAGGGATCATGCCCTGCTGCACAAAGAGCAGTGTGCCACCCTGTGGAAATGGGAGTGGTGGTCGTCTGGATTCTTTGCCCAGTTAGCCATCATAACACGGAAATTACTTCTGTAGACACATGAAGGAGGCCTGAGGAAGAAGTTGACAAGGATTGAATCTGTGAAGTGTCAAACATTGCATTTTTTACAAGACTTCTTTTTCAAGGACAAAAATCTGTCAGTTTCTTGGGTGGATGACACCTCAGAGCTGGGACAGGACATCAGTTTTGGAATGCTTCTAGAAGCTCTCTAGCCTCTTAAGACTGATCTTTGAAATCCCATAATGGCAACTGCTCTTTGCTCTATCTCGTTCCTGGGCTTGCCGGGTGTGTCTCATCTGGGCTTCCACAGCACTGGTGTAAAGACACCTTCCTTGTGCCCCGAGCTTTCTCAAAGCACTGCTGTATCTAAGCAGGACTCATACACTTTTGTTTGTTTTCATTATTATACAGTAAGAAGTCTCAGAGACAATGAAGTGTGCTCAGTGTGCTACAAATCCATATGTGGACTTCTGACTGAATTTCTTAGTGTTTTGATGCCAACTGGTGTTTGCACCATCAAAGCTGACTGCATTTGAATAACTCCACTTTAAAGTTGTTGACTCCTGTAGTTGCCTTAGTCAGCAGCTCCATAAAAGGCTGGAGTCCACTCATCCCATGAATGAGTTATAGGGTGATGGAGTTTAACACCAGGTTAAGAACCTCAGGATTGCCAGCCAGGAGAGCAGGACACAAGTTAGGCTGGAGTCTTCGTCGGGGAGACTCTGGTGTATTGGGCCAGCTTTACAGTGGGGAAGGCGAGCCAGATACCAGCTGGGCATCCACATCCTGCTGATAACAGCAGCACCTGGGTTTTTGGTGGTGCATTTTACCTGTGGGTAAGTACTGCTCTGGCTTCTCAGCCATCAGGGAGTCACAAAAACATGATGTCAGAGGTGCCAAAACATCCTATCCCAAATGCAGGTTGAAAAACCAAATTCAAAGAGCTTGCTTTCTGACCAACCGCATCTGGAGCAAGACCCACATGCAGATGTGCAACATGGTCAGCCACTAGATCTTGTGTTTGGGGAGGATGCACACCCCCAACCCAGGCAGATCAGGGCACTCTTGAGGGTGTTCTCTGAACCAGCCTCCCAGCAGAAACTTTCTTCCTGACCACCAGTACTCTGGATGTGTTGTGACCCAAAGCAGAAAAGTTGATATAATATTGAAATTTCTTGTTTCCTTGCTCTGTTTCTGTTTTTCATCTGCCTCCAGGGATGTTTTCTGAGTTCATATGAGTTTTAAGTTTTCATACTTGGTAAGAATCTCCCCCCTTTGTGCTTGTGCAGGCTTCCATTTGGTCTGACTCACCCTAGCCAAGAAATAACCAGGGGAGCTCTAACTGTACCTTGCTTAAATATGAATTCCCCTCTCCTGACTTAAAACAAGCTGAAGAGGAGGAGGGAGGATAAGCGTTAACACTTCTGGCTGTTTATGGCACAGCAGTGTTGACTTGATGGGGAGGATGCTGCAGCTGGCTTGGTTGAGGATTTTTCTTTGACCATTTTTGTCCAAGATGGGCAGAGGCACACACAGAGCAACCAGCTCTCCTGAGCAGAGCTGATTAAACACAGCTACCCTGAGCCAGCTGGTGCCTGAGGCACTTGTCCCAGTGCTCCCAGTGTGGTGGGGAATGTTATTTGGCAGAGTTCAGGCTTTGTGCTGGTGTGGGCAGTGTGTTCTCTGCCCAAGGTGGAGGGCTGAGCAACCAAGTTGGTCCAGCTGCCCCAGTAGGGACACAGCTCTGCCTGAATTTGGCTGGTTCCCGAGTCCTTGTCATCTCCTCGCCAGGTCATGGTGATATGATTTGTTTGACACTTGTTTGGCAGATGAGTCGGGAGCAGCAGCAGCCCATACAGACAGTCAGGCTGCCTTGTCAAGTGGGACTCATCAGAATGAATAATATCTCCTGCCTACATCTCTTCATTGGCCCTGGTGCTATCAGTAGAGGCATTCAGATGCCGCAGCAATCAACACCTTATAAATGGTAATTGTAGCAGGTGCTGAGAGCCATCTGCAAAGTCCTGGGTGGGTGGAAGTTAAGCCCCTTTGGAAAGGGTCTCTCCTTTACCCAAATGTGTGGTGGCACGCTGCTCCTGGGTGGGTTTATGAAGGGGACCCATGCCAGGGACTGTCACAGGACTATCGTGTTCTCATCAGCTAAGCAAAACCCATTGCAATTGCACCGCCAAGCATGGCATAACATGGAAATAGGTTTCAGTGCTGCCCTGTGTGGTGCTGAATTGGCACAGTGTGTGTGAGCCACCAGCACGTAACTCAGCGCCTTTCCCTCATTAATTTGGGCTAGTGTGTTGGCAAAGCTTCTGTGATAAGGACGGATGTGATGATGCATTTATCTGTTTTGCAGTAGCAGAGGGAGCTTGCCTGCTGGTAGACTGCATTTAGCAGTTTGTTAGTCACTGAGGGGTAGTAAACAGCTCTGAGATTTGAGCTTTTTGTCAGAGCACTCTAGTAGGTCTGGCATTGCCCCACCATGCCAGGCAGTGCACAGCAGAGCTGCGAGCGTGAAGCAGCATCAGTCCCAGATTTGGGTCCATGCATGCGGCTCTGTGCCCTGTGCACGCTCTCCCTGGGTCCCCATGGGGACCGGCAGCAGTGCCCTGCGATGCAAGGAGAGGTTTGCTCTCTTCCAGCGCAAGCCTGAGAGACCCACGCAGCTGTGCTACTCCTGTTCAGCTTCAACAAAACTGGCACAGGTGCCTGGTAGCTGTGGGGTGACCTACCCTGTATTTCCATGGGTATAAGCTGCCTTAAAATCACTGTTAGATGACTAACAAAGCTAATTGCAAGGTTTTAGTTCTCTAAGGATATTCACATAGCTCATGTCTGTAATATTGCCTATTACAGACAAGAAAGACCTCTCCACTGCAATGCCTGGCTGTCAGCTTCGCCCTTGTACTTGAGGGAGGAAGGTAAACAGTGGTAATCATAAAAGCATTTCAGATCCCCAAGTCTCCCAATCCTTCATGCAGAGAGATGTCTCTATCCTTGTTTCTTGGGAATCAGGGTAGCTTGTGGGGCTGGTCTTCTGTACAGCTGGTTCTTGGCCCTGCACACACTGTCTTGCTGCCCTGCTCCCTCCTTAGCCATTCCTGCTGGGCACAGAGCCTTTGCAGGAGGGTGCTGCTGCTTGAAGTCTGCCTGAGGTGCTGGAATGGATCCAGCCTACTGAGAACACTGGTGTAAAATTTATTATTAAAAAAAAAAGGGGAAAAAATATTTCTAGGTTATGATGGATCATCACCAGGTGTTTTTCCATAAGCAGGTGGATTTTACAAGCCTGTCACTGAGAGAATCACAGTTGCAGTCATCTCAGGGAGCAGAAGAACCATGCTGAATTTGCAAGCCTTCTGCTAGTATGAATAGCTGCCTTGAGCAGGGCTCAACCCTGTTTTGATGAGGTGAAAGGAAAGGTCTCAAAACCTGCTGCAGGAGGGCTTCTGCTGGATTTGTATGGACAGGGAACTCCAAATACTGTTATTATATTCCTGATCACAGGCTGTTACTTTGCTGAGCCATAAAAAACTAGAGTTTGTTTCTCAGGTTTGATAATCAGCTCAGACCTGGCTCCTGCCAAGGCACCATTCCTGCCGGGCTCCTGCTAAGTGGTGGTGTTGACGTGGGAGCATATTCTTACAGCCCATCCTCCCTAAAACAAGGTGAGGGCTGAAGGGCTGGGGCTTAGGGTGCAGGCTGCTGGTCCAGCCCGTGATCTTCCTGTGTCATCCCAAAGGCTTGGGTTGCCTTGTTCCTTCTCTACTCCTTGGTATGTATTTTCCTGAGTGGTCCCATCTGCTCATCTGCAATCTATGCTGGGTCTGCTGGTTGAATTCCTGCAAGTCCACAAACTGGCTGAAGAAGGTCTTGCTGTCCAAATGTTCTCGTTGATTTACCTTTAATAAGTAAATGAATCATGGTGTTTGGTGCTGTGGGGAGAAAATGAGGATTTGTACTTAACCATGCACCTCCAAGTTTTGCAAACTGTCCCTCTGTTGCAGGGATCTTGTCTTTGTGCACCTCTGACTCATTGGAGACACTGATGGCACAAAAGTTGCTGTGTCTCAAAGACAAGGGTGAGGTAGCAGTCTTGGTGAGTAGAAGAATATTGAATTCCGAAAACATGGTGTGATACTTAATGGTGAATAAAAATGTGTTTTGCCAGAAAGATTTGCATCTGCCTGTGGGGTCTGCAGGGGCTGTTTGGCCAAACCTGTACTTGGAGCAGGTTTTGAACAGCCCTGACCTTTGGGTGAGCACCAACCCAGATGCAAACCCTGCATGTGAAGCTTTAGGGATACTTCTCAGTTAGGCACAGTTTAGCGAAATCCTTGCTCTGTGAGGAAAACAGTCGATTCTCTCCCAGTGGAGAAGGATGAGGTGGGTTTTGAAATGCAGGCAAAGAAGTTGTTTATCCACATTTTTCATTGTGTTTGAGTGGGAGGGCCAGATGAATACAGGATTGTTATGTTGAAATCACTGACTGTATTGCTGCTGTTTAAGTAACTGAAAGCAGCTAAGTTCCACCACTTGCATAAAAAAAAAAAACCCAAAGAAACAAAAAGAACCCCAAACCCCTAAAGCCATGTTATTTGCTCTCAGTGCAAGTCAGTCAAGGACTGCTCAGGAGAGCTCTGAAGGGAGATGCTTGAACTTAAGAGATGGGCAGTAGAGCTTGTGTAGAAATGCTGCTGCCAGTCTGGCACCAAAGTAAAAAACTCCAGGCTCTGGCTGGACAGGCAGCATCTTCTCCAAAGGCTGGTCACCCAGAACACACCATGGTGCAGAGTGCCCTCATGTCCTTGACTGAACACACGTTCAGTGCGCTTGGGCTAGGGGGGTGAGAACAGCCTCAGACACTCCTGCCCACACTGTGTCCAGTGGTGAAGTGCCAACATGCTTCAATACAGCCTGGCTCTGCTCCTGATTTGGAACCTGCAGTTTTGTCACTTGGTTTAGGAAGAGGAAGGATAGGACTGGGTTTATGGTACTGCAGAGCTGTTATCTTTGCTTTGATGAACAGAACCTCCCAGCCCCTTGCCTTGGGCCAAGTCCACCTGCTGTGAAGCCAGCAAGATGTTCCTGGCCCCAGAAACTACCCAGCTGTAGCTGGATAGTTGGAAGTTGTAGCCTAGCTGTAGCTGGATCTAGAACTACAGATCCTATCTGAATCTACTAGGAACTACAGATCCTAGCTGTAGTTGGATCTGGAAGAGGAGGGAAGGGAGCACCCTGGCTGGCAGGGACATCACCCTGAGAAGGGTTGTTGGGGAAGGGCAACAAGGATGTCAGACATGAGCTAGGCAAAGTGCAGTCTGCTTGGCAGGGGAGAAGAATTGGGAGGTTATTGGATAGGGTAATGGTGCACTCAAAAGCAAGCATTGGCGAAAGTGTGAGGATGAGAAAGGATCATAGCATGTGGAGAACAGTGGAGTGAAGAGGAGGTTAACAACAACTTAAGGAATGGAAAACTTAAATTATCTTAATCTCCCTAGACCTACAGATGACAAGTTACAGTTGTGTAAGTGCAGTCAGTAAAACAGACAGCATAAACACCAGATTGCTCAGGCTCCGGAGGACCTGCTGCTCTTTGCTGAGCAGAGTGGTGGTGGTGGAAAGGAACTGCCCCATCTTCTTGCTTCTTCTCGTCACTGCAGGAAAGCACCAAAGGACACAGAGGATTTGGAAATTAGCATGTTAGCTCCTTGGATTGCTGTACTGATTGTCTTAGGGAGCTTCAGCATGTAAATAACGCAAGCGGGTTGTGGCTGAGATGTTTCACTGAACCTGCGGGCAGTGTGCTGCCTGTCTCTGCAGCCCTACTCGCATGACAGCTCTGGTCTGCTGATCATGACCTCAGATGAGCACCTTCCCATGCATGACTTGTCCGTGCCCCCCTGGATAAATAATTTGAACATTTTGGCAAAGGATTAGTAGGGACTCTGGTCCAACCTGTGCTATGCAGCAGGCATACTTGCTGCTGCAGCTCTTTAGCACGCTGACACATAGACGGTAGGAAACGTGAAGTGAGCATGATGAAAATCAAGTAAGATCTTGTGCAAATGCTATTTTGAGTGACAGTTTCCTGAGGCCTGGGTTTCTCTGTCCTCTGATAATGTCTGGTGCTACCTCACAGAGGTCAGTGGCATGGCACGGGTTTGCATCGGCAGGAAACGAGGCTGTGCCCTTTTCTGTCCTGCAGACCGGATGCCTCTTTAGCTTTTACATTGTATGTGTTTATCTTATAAAGTTCAGTTCCTCTGACTCAGTCTCTTGGCTTCTGGTAGAAGATCTCATGTGCTGGGGAGGAAGCCTAATGTGGAGTGAGAGCGCCGGCTGTCTGCAGAGGCGCCTGCAGTGTCACAGGCTGCCCATGCAATCCCAGATAAGTGGCTTGGTCCACCTGCATGCCCCTTCCCCTCCAGGAGTGGCAGTAAGGCCAGATTTATCATCATGTGAAAAAATGGGATAATTGGGTAGATAGAAGCCTGTGCCTGCCTGTGAAAAGGCTCAAGCAGTAACAAAATCAGGAATCTCTGTGCTTATGGAGAAATAAGATTTCCTCTAGATTTAGGAGCCAAATATCCACCTCAAACCTTCTGCTGGAGTTTGAGTTTCCTCAGAGAGCAGGGGAGCAGGGGAGTGCTGCATGTACCCCAAGGTGCTGAACAACTTGGGTTTATCCCCTTCACAAGCACTGATCAGCCTCCAACTAGGTCTGCCACCTTCAAGAGGAGTGGTTTATCAGCCAGCTCAGTGCCTGACTGGTTAATTGCAATGGTCACCAGAGGTGCCAGTCTGAGGGGTTTGACTTTCAACCTGCAGTGTGGTAGGAATCAGGGCACTGAGGATTAAAGCCTGGTTTCCACACTGAAGTTAAATTTAAAACAAACAAACAAAAAAAAAACACAAGTGTGCTCCTGCACAGTATCACTCTGATGATGTCTCACTGAGGACTTGACTGCTGGTGCTCCAAGGATGGATGGCTGTCCAGAATACAGGGAGAGCTGTGAGTCTCCCAGCTGGAATGGAGAGGTATGAATGCTGCTTCTTATTTAGTCTAGCTAGGTTTGGGCTAATTTAAGAGAAATTAGTTTAGACACCCCTTCTTACCTGTTTGTGCAAAATAAGAGCTTTAAAGAAGTCCCAGCTTTCTTTTTAAATTTCTTGTTTTTGCCAGATCATGTTTCTCCTTTTTGATATTTCTCCCTTAAAATTAACGGCAACAATGGCCAGCAGTGATTGCAGCTGATGGCTGACTGGATTTGCTCACACTGCTGTGGAGAGGCAGGTAATAATTGCTAGGCAGGCTCCAAGCCTATGGAGCCTCCAGGCTTTTGTTTGACTTGGCCACACTCCTTGTTCGTGGTGTTTATGGGAATCCAGCCACAGCCTGTCCCTGCTCTCTGTACTCAGTCCGCACCCCTGTTGTTTTCAGGAACTGAAATCTGTTTCTTACAGGAACCCAAAGTGCTGCACCAGGCTGCATTACACCATGCAGTGGTTGCCTGTGGGCTTGGGGGCTCAGTCTGGCACTGCAGGAAGGGCTGCTTTCTAGGAGACCAGTCAAATTGTGTCATGCCATCAGAGTCTACAAAAAACCCTGAAACTTGGGTGTCTGGGACATCCTTGCCTTTTGTTTAAGCCTGTTATCCCAGGTGCAGCTGAGATACTTACTTCAGTGTTTTTGAATGTCCTGCAGAACATGTAACTCAGTATTTCAGTTAATGTGCACGTGTAGGTGTCCCACACTGAAACACCACTGGGATCTGGTTTCTAGTTTTATGGAGTTGAGTGCAATGTAGTTTATTCATTTTTATATGTGTCAATACAAATATTGCTTAAATAAGTTAGTAAAGAGTGGGTTTGCTTTCTAATCCTAGAGTGGTTTAAGTTGGAAGAGACCTTTAAATATCTGGTCCAACACCCTGCCATGGGTAGGGACATCTTTCACTAGATTGAGGTGGATGCTAATGCAGGGTGCTGATCTTAAACCTGGTTAATTTTGCTGTTAATGCAAAACTATCATGCTCAAGGAAGGGCTTAGCTGTCTAACAGATTCCTGAGTGTCAGCTCCTAGGTGCAGAATTCAAGAAGGGGAAGTACCATCATTTAAAAAAAAAAAAAAAGCATGGACAGATAGATAACTCTTCAGAGAGAGGCGATGGTCACTGTCATCCCGTGGCCTGGGTGACAACCTGGGGTCCACCAACTCTATTATGTTTGTAATGATTGGAAACTAGATGTGCAACAGGCTATTGCAGTGGGACTTGTTGACTGGAAATCTGTTTGTGTTCAGGATCCACACTGAGAATTGTTTTAGGTAGTCTGTCTGTCTGTGGGTTTCAAGGCTCTCCAGCTGTGTGTCTGTTAGTCATAAACATGTTTTCTCCTCTTTCCTGTTAGCGTGGCAGGGAAAGCATTAATGCACGGGATGGGAAGGGAGGGCGTACTGAGCGTGCAAGCAAATGGCAAAACTGACTGTAACATGGCTTGAAGTGACCTCAGGCAGTGCTTAGTGCCAGCATGGGTACAGGGTTTGTCTGCTTGCTCTGATGTTTCAAGGTCTCTTCCAGCTTCTAATATTCTGTGATTCTGTGATTGATACAAAATTCAGCAACTTTTAAGGCTAAAGTTGAGCTGAAGGACTTAGTTTTTACAAATGACTCACAATACCACTTTCTACTTTGCATTTGGAGTGTAGATATGGCATGTAATGATCCATCCCAGCTCTGGGAAAAGGGCACCATTCCCAGAAGGTTTTCATGCCCCTGTGGGAGGAAGGACAGTTGTGCCCTGCTGCAGGCAGACGTGCCCCACTGATCCAGGAATTCCAATGCTGCCAGGCTTGCTGTGCACTGCCTGTGAGTGGCTTTGGGGTTAGTGGCCTGGACAAAGTAGAAGTTGTGTAAAAATTGGGGTAGGGATTAATTTCCTTCATATTCCAAAGGAATTCTCTGCAGTCAAGAAACAGGAGGCTGCCGTGGTGCTAGTGAACTGGACGTAGACCCTGAGCATGTGTTTTCACATGGGAGCACCTTGCTCTGGGGAAGCAGCGAGCCACTCCTCTGATCTCCTTGATTTTATTTTTTTGTACATAGAGCTAGAATTTTTATTAAAAGCAACCCACAGGAAAAAAAAAAAAAAACAAAAAAAAACTAAAAAAACCCAAACAACATAATAAACTCTTGTGAGCAGTCTTGAGGAGTTTTCAAACTAAGATAATACACAAAGGGTGAAAAAAACAGAGCTCACCACAGCCTTTTGAAAAGTGCAATTCTCTGTGCTGCTCAGGAAAAGTAATCTGTAAAACTACTAAAAAACTAATAAAGACTGCAAATCCATGTTAATCTGTGAGCACAGGTAAGGGAGCTTTCGCCCAGCCAGCACGCCAGTACCTGTAGAGCAGGTACTTCTCTGCCACCACCAGCTGAGCTCTCCTCAATGGTGCTCACTTTCAAGCAGAGAAAGGGGATGAGCACATGAGATAACTGCGAGAGGTGCAGCAGCTGAGTCCACCACTTTGCTTTTGCTGGGGAATGCTGGGAGCTGCTGGTATCACACAAAAGGTGTAGCTCTGATGTCACAGCTTGTTTAGAGGACCTTGTTTCACAGCTCCACAGAAATGGTAATGGTGGGAAGGGACAGTGATGGATGGACCAAGCGATCTGAGGTGGGGTTAGAGCTTGGTGCAGAGCAGGCTGTGCACCTGCAGTATCTGCTGTGCCTGCTTCCAGAAGCAGCAGTGCCTGGCAGCCACTGCCACTCAGGTGCGAGTGAACAGCGGTGTGCAGTGGCCCAGGGACAGGCAGAGGGACTGTGGGCAGGGAACTGCTGCTCCAGAGTGTGCCACTGGCCAGGGCTCTGGCTCTGCAGTGTGTGGTCCATCCTGGATCTGCCTGTAGCTCTCTTGCTCCTGGAGGGTTTGTTTTCTGTGTCCAACCCTAGGAGGTGCTTGGATTTTGAGTTAAAAACCCCTGCAAGGTGGAGGGCAGGCGTGAGTGTGCTCCTGCAATAAATGGAGAAGCTGCAAGATAGAGAGGAGTTTAATTGTTATTTATTGGACAGTTTGCTCTAAATGATGAGAAAATAAGCCAAGTCCCAGGTCTGATTTTTTCCCCTACTTATACAAGTGTAAATTAGAAACAACAGTGTTGAATTAAATGCAGCAAAACACCACTCATGTGAGGTAAACCAAGCAAAGCCACTCTCACAGAGCTTGTCACTTGTCCCTTCTGCACCAAGCCCCAGGGGAACTTGTGCAGCTGATGTTTGTATTTGCTTGTGCAGGAGGTTGTGGATAGATGAGGTTGCTCAGAAATTAAGGATTTCACAGGGAGAGATGCTCTTCTGTCTTTGGCTCTGTCTGCATCACCTGGGGTGAACAATAGCAACTTGACTTTATTCATTATTCCTCCTGCCTGAATGTGAAGTTCAGTGATGGTGCTGTTTAACTGCTGTGATCCTGCTGCTGTTCCCAAAGCAGTGCTTGTATTTGCTGTACACACTCAAAAATAACCTGAAGAGGTTTATTTTATTTTGCTTGTTCACACTGTCCTTAATTGACCTAAATCTCCATAAAAGGCTGACATTTTAACCACTCAGGCAAGGTTTGGCCTGCACAGATGTATGTTGGGGATCTGAGAAGAGACTGTAAATCCCCACTTGTGTGGTTAGCACATGCCTTACTGCTGCCACCAGTTACCCACCCAGCCTGATAACACTGAGTGGAGCGAGGATCTGCAGCTGCCTCTCTGCATCCAAGCTGAGGAACCCTGGCAGGGCTGTACTGGGTTAAAGGGATGTTCTTGCTGTGCCAGACTATTGGTGTATGTACCTTGCCTGTGCCTGTGGGGACAGCACACGGTCCCATGTGGAAACTGCTGGTGATGGCCAAGGACCACCCGAACACAGGGGTAAGGTTCCCCCATGCGGACTCCCTCATCCCCTAACGTGCTGCTATTGCCTTTGTGCTTCCCCAGGCCGCTGCCTGCCCATGGCTGATGAGCCCTCCTCCCCAAAGAAGGCGAAGAGCATCACTGAACGCCACGACTTAGAGAGCTGGTTCTCGCCCCCTTCCCCCGAGTGGGCCACAGTGAGGATCATCCCTGAGGAGGAGATGACTGAGCACAACCTTCTTGCTATCCGAGTCATGGTCACCAGTGATGCAAGCAGGTATTTTAAAGTACAAGTAAGCCTATAAAAAAAGCCTTAGAGAGCAGCTTGGCTTCCTCTGAAACACTAGGGACCGCTACAACTATATTTGATGTTCAGTAAAAGCAAGTGTAGGGTCTTGCACCTGGGAAGGAGCAACAACAGGTATCAGTACAGGCTGGGGGATGACCTGCTAGAGAAAAGCTCTGCAGAGAAGGACCTGGGGGTCCTGGTGGATGACAGGTTGGCCATGAACTAGCAGTGTGCCCTGGTGGCCAAGGCGGCCAATGGGATCCTGGGGTGCATCAGGAGGAGTGTAGCCAGCAGGTTGAAGGAGGCGATACTCCCCCTCTACTCTGCCCTGGTTGGGCCTCACCTGGAGTCCTGTGACCAGTTCTGGGCTCCCCGGTACAAAACAGTCAGGGATCTCCTGGAGAGAGTCCAGTGGAGGCCACAAAGGGCTTGGAGCAACTCTCCTATATGGAAAGTCTGAGTGAACTGGGGCTGTTCAGACTTGAGAAGAGACTACTGAGAGGGGATCTCATCTATGTTTATAGATACCTGAAGCATGGGAGACAAAGGGAGATGGCCAACCTCTTTTCAGTGGCCTGTGGGGAAAGGACGAGGGGCAATGATCACAAGTGGGACCACAGGAGGTTCCACACCAATGTGAGAAAGAACCTCTTCATGGTGAGGGTGACAGAGCACTGGAACAGGCTGCCCATGGGGGCTGTGGAGTCTCCTTCTCTGGAGATATTCAAGACACATCTGGACACCTGCCTGTGTGACCTGCTCTAGGGAACCTGCTTTGGCAGGGGGGTTGGACTCAGTGAACCCCTGAGGTCCTTTCCAACCCCTGCAATTCTGTGATTGTGTGGTAACAAAATACAGTACTGGAGGTACACGCAGCTGGAGGGGGGAAAAAGAAAAAGACAAGCCACTCAATAACAATTGTTCTTTACCACAGCCATAAATCCCACAGACACATGACTCACTTTGCTGGAAATCTTCAAGCATTCACATCCCACGCAGGGGCCTGAATCAGAGAGAATAACATTGCCCCTATCAGCCCATGTTCAGCAACCTGTGGACCAAAAAAGTGTCAGTTCAGGGATTAGAGCGGTGGGTGTGTTGTGGGAAGAGGTGCATCCTGAGACATAGCCACCTCCCATCTTTGGCATCATCTTGCAGCTCTGCACGCCAGGCCTCTCCCAGAGCATTTGAGGGCCTGCCTGCCCCTTGAAAATCTGAAATTTGATGACCCTTGGGGATTGCTGGAGTAAGTCTGATTTCTGCATACAAATTAGAATACATTGGCTTTCTGGGCAGGAATCTGTGGGAGGTCCTTCAGTCTAAAGAATTAATTTGTATCTCCTGAGCAAAGCACTTTTCCTTACTGAGAAGTGAAAAAGAAGAGGGGGAGGGATAGAAAAAAAAAAAAAAAGGAAGGAAGAAAAAGAAATGGTTAAATGTTTTTTGTGCTGTGCTGCGTGGGTCTGGTCGTGCTTCCAGGGGAGGATGAACCTCTCCAGGGTTCCTCTCCCATGGGGAACAGAGAACTCAGGGAAGGATTTCCTGCCTGTTCGACAGACCCCTGCAGTGGAGCGTGTGCTTGTATCCCTCACTAATACCCTCCATCTCACGGTGCCCTGTGGTGCCCGGGCAGCAATGAGAGCCAGCTAATCCCTCTGATCTGAGGGATCAGCTCTCTTCCCTGTGGCAGCCCCCTATGCTGGATGGCGAGGCCTCTGGTCCCCCGCCAGCGTGACGTGGTGCAAGGGGTGACGCTGCATCTGTCATCAGCTTGGTGCCAGCAGCTCCGAGATCTGCCTCCTGCTGCTGTGGCAGCTCAGCCCTTCGCCTCACACTGTTCTGGCAGGACAGGTCCTGCCTAAAAACGGGGAAAGAGAGAAGTAGCAAGTTAAAAACGGCACAGCAGAGCTGGCTGTGGGGCACTCAGTGGGACAGGGGAAAACAGTCAGCTCAGTGACACAGCTTTGCAGTTCAGGCTTTAGATACTTGGGAATAATCACTACTTATCAAGCAGAGATCAGAGTAGCTCTGTACTATAGCACTCACAACCTTGCCAGCCAAGGTAAATAGACATTTTGCTCTGTAAACCAGAAATATATCAATCACTGTTAATGACAGATCTTTTTCTTTTGTGTGGTGCTCTGCCCAACCTCAGCGTAGTATCTCCCCATCCACATAGCATCTCAACTATCAAAGATTTCATATGTTTATACATTTACATATACGTATATACATGTATGCTCGACACAGCTTGAAAAAGTATGTGTGAGTGGTGAAATTTAAAGCTTCTCTGATTTAATGTACCCAGAGCTGTGCTCCCATCTTCACTGCCTTCCAAAACCTCTTTCTGGCCTCCCAGCAGTGCTGGTTTTAGCTGGGTGAAGTAGGGGTGCTGGACTGGCAGGCACTACCCATATGGCACTTACCCTGGCTTTTTACTGTCTGCAGCTTTTCCTTTAGCTTTCCTTCCTCCTTGGCTGTACTTTAGGCTGTTACAATAAATCTTCACTTTCTACAAGGCAGTGTTATATAAACACAAACAGCTTTCTCCTGCCATGCCAACAGGACTACTCATGGCATAAGCTCCTCTTTTTTTTCGAGGTAGGGCTATTAATCATCACCTTCTGAATTAGGTTAGTATTGTTTGCATTAAAAATAGGCCAAGTGGGATGGTGTCACGCTTATTTATGGCAGTGGGAATGTGCCCACATCAGGTGGCCTTAAAGTACCTGTTCCCTGCAGTCTGTCCTTGACAGATGAAAGAAATCTTGTGATTACTGGAGAAAAAAATGACTATCACCTTGAATGGTCGTTTTCCTACCCAGAGGTGAGGTCACAATGCATGTGTCTTTCATGTGTGTTTGCGTAGCATGTTTTTAATTACGTTTAAGGGAGGTGATACTGATGCCAAAGTTTGTTTCTCTGACTAGCTCAGGTGCCTCTGTATTCACTGTTCAATGGGCTGGTCCAGTGGCTCCCAAAGAGTTGGTTTCTTTATTTCCTGTAGGTGCTCTTTGCATATTTTGACAGCTGTATGCATAGTTTCACTCTGTCTTCTCCTCTCTAGACTGATGCCCACAGTTTCCTCCAACTTCTTGCCTAAGTCCAGTTTGCTGGCCCAGCAGCTGTCCTCACCTCTCTCCTCCAGGCTCCCTTGTTGTGTAATGCAGCACCCGGAAATGGGGACACGACCATGCACAGAAGCTCACTGTGGTCCAAAACCTTCCCTGTGGCTCTGTGAGGTGCCTGACATGCAATAAGAAATTATGCTGGTGTAATAGCAAAAATAGCCAAGTTTTGCAATGACAGAATACCTAAGTTTTGCAGAGGTCTCATTCAAGTTGTGGGTGCCAGTGTGGCATCATCTGTCACTTCAGGGTTGAAAGGGTTGTTGCCACATTATTTCCAGCATGGGTTCCCTCACACTGCAGAAGGGTAGGAGAGCCTCACATTTCCTCATCCTCCTTGACTTTATCCTCTGCCAGCAGTGCCAGTGCAGAGGCATCTGCATTGCAGGTGGGAGCTGCACCACCCCTGCCACTTGCCAAGTGTGGGATAATCAGCAGCCAACACCACCTTGGAGAGGGGAGCTGGTTCTAGGTCTCAGACAGGAGGTGAGGGATATTGAATGTACCACATTGAGTAACTGCATTGAATTGGAAGTGAAGCCTGCCTCTTGGTCAGAGCGGCCTGCCCTGGATTTGATCTCCTGAGTTCCTCTTATTTCCAAAAATCTGGGGTAAAAAGGTGGCAGGTGTAGAGTTTTGACCTTTGTGCCTCATTGCTAGGCAGATTATGAACTTGCTAATGCTGCTATTTCCCTTTCTTCACCTTGGTGTACAAGTCTCTCTTGATGGCAGTTTGATCCCAGGTGCTGAGTGTAGCGGTTGTGGGGACGAATCCAGGCAGCTAATGCCTGATGGCAGTAAGGATATCACACCTGCATAGCACCTGCTGCAAAATAGAGTACTGTAACAACGGCAATGAAAAAGAGCAAATGAGGATGCCACTCTGGCTGCAAAACATCTATTTCTCTACAACCTGCCCTGCTGTCAGGACAGATACTGGTGCTTGTTGTGCTGAAGGGCAACGGATATGTCCATGCTGTGCATTTCCTGATGCGTCCCGCTTGCTTTCTACCTTGCCCTTTTTCCCCTGTAGCTCTGAGCTGGAGTCGGACTGTAATGGTGACTCATCAAACTCAGAAGTCAGTGGAGGACAGACTTCACTGCTGAAGACCCCTATCTGCCCAAGCCCCATCGAGAGGCAGGCATCACTCACCAGGAGCCCGGTGGCACCAGAGGAAAGTCCCAAAACATCCAAAGTTGCTGATGGTAAGCGGCATCCTGACCCGGGAACGGTCTAGCAGCCTCTTCTGAGGGCTGAAGTCACAGCTGGGGGCAGGAGTTTCAAAGAGAAGACTCTTGTCTGCAGTGTGGCCAGGCTGTGCCCATGAACGGAGTCTTTGGGGGGATATCAGCCTTTTGTGTACTGTAGCTGAAACAGCGTTTCCATGGTGGAGGGGAGCCTGAAGTAGCTGTGCCTTGAGCTTTCGTCCTCGGAGCTCCCCCGCCGGCCATCCCTCTCGGCACCAGCCGCCCCTCCGGGCCGGAGCTGGGGCGGCCGGCGGGTGCGCGCTGCCCCCTCCTGACAGCCACCACCGGGAGCGGAACTGGGAAGCAGGGAGGCTGCTAACATAACCCTGCCCGGCTAGGTTGATTTCTTTTGTGGTTTTGCTCTCTGGTTTGTTTTGCGAGTGATTTTTGCTACGTGATTTGGCCGTGTGTGTTTTCTGTTTCTGCTCAGCACTGCAGAGAGCCAATAGTTTTCACTCCACGGCATTAAACAAGTATCAAAATTGGAGAAGAAAACTCCAAACAAGTAAGTAAAGTCTGACAAGCAACTGTTTCTTCTATCTGTACTGTCTTTTCCTGTTTCCTAAATGCGTCTCTCCCTAAACGCATCTCTTCTGTCCTTTAAAAGTTTTCTATTTTTTAGTTACTAGATGAGAAAACAGACATCCAGAATGCAACAAATATTACAGAATCACAGAACATTAGGAGTTGGAAGGGACCTTGAAAGATCATCTAGTCCAACCCCCTGCCCAAGCAGGATCTTCTAGATTAAATCACACAGGAACGCGTCCAGATTGGTCTTGAACGTCTCCATGGAAGGAGCCTCCTCAACCTCTCTGAGCAGCCTGTCCTAGTGCTCTGTCACGCTCACAGGGAAAAAGTTCCTCCTTATACTAAGATGGAACTTTCTATGTTCCAGTTTGGAACCATTTCCCCTTGTTCTGTCACTAAGCAACACCAAGAAGAACCTGGATCCATCCTCCTGGCACTCATCCTTAACATATTTATAAACATTAATGTGGAGAGTCTCCTCCTCTCCAAGCTGAAGAGACCCAGCTCCCTCAGCCTGTCCTCATAAGGAAGATGGACACCTCATCTTGGTGGCCCTGCCCTGGACTCTCTCAAGGAGTTGTATGTCCTTCTGGAACTGAGGGGCCCAGAACTGTACACAATACTCCAGGTGAGGTCTCACCAGTGCAGAGCAGAGGGGGAGGAGGACCTCTCTTGACCTACTAGCCACCCCCTTTCTAATACACCCCAGGATACCATTGGCCTTCTTGGCCACAAGGGCACATTGCTGACTCATGGTCATCCTGCTATCTACCAGGACCCCCAGGTCCCTCTCACTTGCACTGGTCTCCAATTTTTGTCCATTTTCTTGTCTTGAGAAGACCCGATTCCCTTTTTGCATGACTGTTCCCTACATTATCATACCCACCAGCAAGTGGTGTCTGCACTAATTGTCAAGCCAAGAGAATTCCTCTGTGTCTCTAGCCCAGTGTGTGCCAATTGCTTTTGATCAGGTGTGACAATAGGTCTAACATTTTGAGTATCACTTATTAGAAATGCTTCCAAAGGTGCTTATTTGCACCCACCTCCAGGTGCTCTGCCACCTCTTTTTTTGTTGGGGAAAAAACAGGTGATGTTTTTGGGTGACAGGAAGGGAAAGAGTGCTAATAGCCATCCAGGTGAGCTGGTGAAAATAAGCATTGCTAGTTCTTGTCCTCTAGCAGTTTTACTTCATTTGGGCTGGCCATCGCTGCCTGTGGGAATCACACAGGAATGCAGAGATTTCAATAGAGATGATGTTTATGCTCAAATCCAATTTCAAATTATGATGCAGTCACCCTTCAAAACTAAGGCTGTGTCTATATAATCTTCCTCTTGGGCTGTGGTCCCGAAACAAGCCATCCATTCTCGGTCACAGCTCTGCTGCTCCTCACAGGGCTGCCCACCCATCTCAGCACAGCCCCTCTGTAAGTACACGCAGAGTCTGCCCAGTTTCTCCTAAGGACTCACAGGTATCTGCTGGGATGGATACGAGTTTGGGAGCTGGGTGAGCTTACCAGTATCCCAAATCCTCTCCAAACTTGGTTAGAAATGCAGTTCATATATGTTGGACAAGGGTGTTGATAGCCTTAAGTATAAAACATGAATGTACAGCAGTGGAAAGAAGATATTTGTACATGTGGCCGAGCGTGACAGTTTCTGAATATGGAGACAGTGAGGTTTGGGGAATGGTGGTGACAGCCCCTCTTTAACTCTGCCCACAGCTGCCCACAGTCCTGCCCCCCTCCAAGGGGCGGGACTGGGGGGACTGCTGCTGCTGCTCCTCAGAGTCCCAACTGCCTTCAGAGAATTTAAGATCTCTACCTCCAAAGCAAGCAGGAACCCTGCGTCTGTTATGGGACCAGGGTTCAAGCAGAGGTGTCTCGGTTTGCTGGGGTTGAGTGCACAAAAAAGCTTCAAGGTTATTTGTGAGTATCTACTGTAGGAAGAAATCTTTAGTCTCAAAAGAGGACTCAAACTGCACCTCCCCTTCCTGGCACTGGGCTCACTGCTGAATCAGGTGCCTGCAGGTACATGTGAGTGCTGCTACCACTGGCTATGCAATCCTTTTGGAGGTCACCAGTGCCACATATCTGGGATAACTCAGTAAAGCCATGGAGAATGCATGGGGCTACTTCGTGGTCCTGAGATCATGTTCTCACCAAGCTCAACTTCAGCAAACCATCCCCTGTGACGAGCTGTCCCTGTAGGGTGGTAGCTGTGGTAGAGGGCCAGGCAGGCAGGATGCAATGGGGATGCATTGTTTGGGATTCACTGCACCTGCAAGTCCCCTCAAGAGCAGTTCCAGCCAGGGAAGGCCGTCCCATGCCCAGGGCAGGGAGGCAGAGCAGGGTGCTCTCTAAGTCTCGTGGCATCTGTGTCAGTCTCGGGGCTGTCTCTGAGCACTCTGCAGCATTTGAGGACTAGCTTATAAACAGGTTTTGGCTTCAGCAAAGACTTGGATTTTAAAATCTTGCCTTAGTTGATCTTAGTTTTTAAAAGAACAAAAAAATAATACTTGTTGCAGGTTTGGGGGGGTGGCAAAGAAAGACTGTGAGAGAGGAAAGTGGGGAAATAATGGGGTTGACTTATCTTATTTTTTGTTCTCAGCAAGTGCATAACGTAGTCATTTTCCAATTAATTTTCCCATAATTTTATTAAAATCTTCTGTGTGCCTCTGAAGGGCTCTAGAGGGAGCTAAAAGCCTTTGAAAGGGAAGCATGCACTGCATAAATATGTCTGAACCTCAAGTACACTGTTAAAACGAGGTGTAAAGCACATTCAGCATATACTGGGGAACAGAATAAAGGCATTTTTTACTCTCAGGAGGAACACTATAAATCTTAGTTTCTATATTTAATCCACTCAATATTTGGTTACAAGAATTCATATGATCATCAGTCACCTGAAAGAATAGTCTGTCTTCTTTTCAGACTTATTTCCCAAAACACATATGTTTTATAAACAGCATGAGGTATGTGGCCAAGGAAAGGAAATCAGTGTCATGGTTATATTGGCTGAAAGGCTCAGAGCAGGATATTACCTTTCAAAATCTTTAATCCTCGTCGCACAGCCACAGGGAATACCGTGCTCTTAATTTATCTTGGTCAATTCAAGTAGATTTTGAGCCAAGCAGATCATGATAGTGCCCTAGGATAATTTTTTTTTATCCTATTTTTAATGTGAAGCTGCAAATAAGGGTTCAGTGGTGGGAATAAATCCATTATCTCTGTGAGCAATGACAAGCTGTGGCTTTGTGTGAAGCCATGTTCTCACACGTGCAGTCCTTGTAAGCTAATGCACACCCACGTGTACTATAGTGGGAAGTACTTGTCTCCACAGACACATGCCATTAACCTGCAGACTTGTGGGGTTTTACACCCACATTGGTGTTACCGCTGTTGCTGCTGCAGTGGTCACATTTTCTGTTGGTGTGCTGAGCCATTGCGTTTGCCCGTGTCAGGAGGCAAAGGACTTGAATTTGATCAGGCTAACTGCCCCCACCCCCAGCTCACTTATTCAACTGACAGTGGGATTTTTAATCCTCAATCTGGTTTTCCATGTTTTCCCATGGCTCAATTAACTTTACAGGATATAAAGGTCAGACCCTTAATAAACTCCAGTACGTTGTTTCCCTTCCATCTTAACCAAATGTAAAAAATTGCATCATGATTGGGAATGAATAGGTGAGAACCTGAGAGGAAAGGAAAGTTGGCCTTTCTCCCTGGCTTGTCCAGGTGCAGGAACTGTCTTCTCTCTGGTGCATTGCTTTTGTTCTTACACAACTTCTGATATCTATATAGAACTACCAAATTTTGCTTTGGGAACCTTTGTGGGTTTCAGAACTAGTAATTGGGTTTGGGAGTTAGTAATTCAGCTATAAATATACTTGTCATATAATAGCTTGACAAGGTAATATTTTGGCTCAGGGATACTTTTGTGCTGTCCCAAGGTTATTTATTATGTAAAATTCTCTCAGGCACACAATTAGAGAGCTCTTACGACTCTGTTCAGGTGCAAGTTATCTCCCTATGCTTTCTTCCAGCAGGTCTAAGTCTGTCTGTGCCAGTTTTAGCTCAAGGCCTTTAGCAATTAGTTACTTTGTCTGATCCCAGCAGAGCCCCCAGCAAGTTGCCCACTGCCTTGTCTTGGGAGACCACAGGATTGTTTCTGTCCTTCCTGCCTGTAGGTGGTTGCGTTGCTCATTTCTTTCCTGTTCTGATGGACAGCCCTCTCAGAAGTTGTCCATTTTCTCCATTTCTCAGAACAACCCAAAGCTTCAAAAGCCACTGTTTGCTTTGACTGCCTTTGTTGTAAGGCTTGAAAGCCCTCTCAAGAAGGCAGGTTTTCCAGAAAGGTTCCTGGAACTCAAAGCTGCTTCATTATGTCCAGCCGAGAAGTGGAAGCAGTAGAGGTCCGCCTCTGAAAATGTCGACTTGCGTTTGGCACAGTGTGCACACTCATGGGAATGAGGCCATAAACTTCATTTCTGTAGGCCAGCTCTTCAGGTGCTGTGTCCAGATGACTGGTTTAACTTTCCAATCTTGTTCTTGAACTGCAAACTGTGTCTAAGACAAACACAGTACAAATGTAATGGTAAAATCTGTGTCTTTAACAGGTTTCCCTCTGCTGTCCAGCAAGAAACCTGGGCCACACTGGAAGGACAGCTCAGCCAGCTGTCAAGGCAGGCCTGGAGAGGATCACTCCCAAACACAGGTACAAAGGAGAATTGAGCAGAGCAAAACGAGTGTAACTACTCTTGGGGTATGTCTGCTCTTGGCAGGCTTTCTGGGCATCCTCTGCTCCTTCAAATAGTTTTGGCCCTCACAGTAACCCACTAAAGTTGGAGTTATGTCTGAGTTCTACACAGGGCTTTGAGACTCAGACCTTGATCACCCTGTGAGTTAAGCACTAATCTGTTGTGTCAGTCAACATGTAGGCACCTCCACCCTGCCCTTCCCTCAAAACATGGGGCTTAGCTGCCAGCAGTTTCCTTTGTGCCACAGTTTCTGTCAAAAGAAGAGGAAATCCCCCAAGCCTGTGTTCCCAAGTGCTCCCGAGCTGGCTGTTGGTCAGCTTGTGGTTTCATAGGGCTGGATGGAATTGTGTGGCTTGTTGGGCAAGGCCTTGTGCCAGCAGTGGTGGGGTTGAGAGTCTCATCTGAGTGACTTAAATGCCACTTGACCACTGTGTGTCACTGGGCAAAAGGCAAGTGCCAGCACTGGCCTTGGAGAGGAAATTAGGGAGTTGAGGTAAGGGCCAGCCATAGCAACCCTGGCATAGGAGACTGGGGGGATTTCAGCCTTTAGATATAGGTGTGCCCATGTCTAGTGTTTACACCTTGTGGAAGTGCAGTTCAGAAGACTTATTTTCTTGTTGCAGAAGGTGGGCAGAAGACTTATTTACCTTATTTGCAGCAGGCCATTGTCTTTACACTTCCCACAGCTTGGGAGCATCCTCAGGTTCCTTCAGAACCTAGAATTTCCATTGTTATGTTTTCTTTCATTTAATTTTTTTTTTAATTTTGAGGAAGAGTGGGCCTGCAATAAGTGCAGTGCTACAGTAACAACTGACTGCCCCAAGCAAAGGGCAGCAGGGACCAGCCCACGTCCTCTGTGCCCTAGCCCATTTTTCTCACCCTTGGCTTAAAAATGATGAAAGTTACTTGACCTCAGTCTGTGTTAGGAAAAAAAAAAATAAAAAAAAAATCCAGTGTTCCACAGCCACGGTGGTAGTTAAAATCCGGTGCAGGACAATAGGGCTGGAAGGGCTCTGTCCCAGGGGAGCAGAGCTGCACCGTGCTGCCTGGCATGCTGCGTACAAGGAAAGGTGACTCCATGCAGCCTCAACTCTAAAGGCAACACTTAGCAGCCTTTTATTTAAAGAGGGAGGACTTGGAGGATGTTTGTTCGTAGATGTTTCTCATGTATTTCTATCTGAGACCCTGGCTCATATTAATTTTAGTCGTCAAATACAACTGCAAAATGGGAGTAATCATTATTGCCTTACTTCTGATGCGTCTGGGAAATGAGAAGGCAGATGGATTAATGCCTTCACCCATGTGAATTTCAGAATCTGGCATGTAAGTGGAAGCAGGAACTAAATCTTCCCACTGTACATTATCATGTAACATTGAGGTTAAAATGCCTTCCTTTTAAGAAGGAAAAAAACACTCTACTTTTTTTTTCTGCTGGCTACATAATATAGGCACTTATCCTTGTTGCTATCTCCAGCAGAAGATTTTGGTAGCTAGTGTAATGAATTTAAGTCTTCAACAAAGGAAAAATAATCACAAGAGAGAAATAATTGGATTGTTTAGATCTACTATCTTGCATTTTATAATCTTTTCTGGGCCACCTCATTCCTCTGTGTGCAATTTTATAAAAGCAGTTGGAGAGGAGAGATGATGGTCTCTTGTGCTTGCTGGGAACTCTGAGATGATGCAACTGGAATGCACATGGGAGAACAGAGCAGATCTGGTTTTGTTTATTTTCCTATAGATGGGACTGTTTGTTTCTCAGAAAAATATTAAAGGCAATTCATAAAGGTATGACAGCTCTTTATCATGAATAACATTATTTTTAGACAATTAGACATTACAGTAGTATTAGATCTCTACTCCTGTAGAAATATTAGCCCTTTGAGGAAAAAAAGGTGTGTTTTTTTTTCTTATTGTATTATCATCTACATATATATGTGTGTACATATGAACTAGATATAAAGTTTATTAGCTTATTAAAATTAGTTTATTATTTTGTTGATTAAAATGTATTAAAATATTATATTACATAAATGATATACTAAAATGTATTTTTCTACCCCTGAAGTATTTTTTTTAATGTACTTCATAGTTGACTTCTTATAAAATACCACCAGAAGTTATAAGAGGACATTTCAAGGCCTACAGCCCAGTATTTCAAAGAAGAGAAAAAGCTGGAGAGATATCTGAAGATATGTGTCACTATGTGTCCCATTGTCCTTGTCAGAACAGCACCAGAGGTTCTCCATGGACCTCTCCTGTGAATGGGACACTGGCTTCTGATTTTTCTGAGCCTGAAGATACAAATAGTGATGTTGGGAGATACACAGCTCAGGGCTGGAAGGAAAGAACCCAGAAATATACCTCTGAACCAGAAGATTTTAATAGGAATACAAAAGTGCTGTCATCTCTGTATTTGAAAGAGAAAGTTGGCAAAAACACAAGGCACCCAGGAGAAAAGCTTGAGCAAGGATTAAAGGAGGCAAAAAAGAGGCCAGTGCTTTGCACTCAACAGCGACCCTCCTTGTATGACTCAAACAGGATGAACTTAGGTGGAACCAGTCCAGGGAATCAAAACAAAGGAGCGCCATGGGCTTCAGAGAAGGATTCTGACTGCAGAAAAGATGTGTTCAAACTCTCTAGTTGTCCTATGCATGGCTTATTTGCAGATGATGCTCTACCACCTTTGCCAATTGACACAAAAGATGCACTGAGGCATCCAGGTGCAGTTGCCAGAGAGCACGCAGCTGGCCAGCCAAAATCACCACTGAAGCTTATAGCCAATGCTATCAAAAGGTCCATTTTGGAGCCTCTAACCTCATCTCCAGAAGGACTAAAGCAGGACTCAGACCGCAAAGCCAAAGCCTCTTCAGAGCAAGATTTCTTCAGCTTCCCCAGTAGTCCTGGCTGTTCCCTAAGCCAAATGAACAGTAACAATAATAGACCAAACAACACTCAGCCACAGGACATTAAAGTAGAGGAGGGGGCAAGAGAATATTTAGGAAGTGGGAGCCTTTTCTCAAATTCATCTAATTGTTCTGTAGGCTCTGAAGAGAGATCTCTAAGGGATTACAGTGAGGAGGCATCCTTCCCAGTCTACAGTCCTCACACCAGGCCTTCCACTACAACCAGTATACCTCAGAAATCATTTTGTGCTAGGATGGAGGATGTCCCAGGACTCCTAGAAAAGTTTACCTTTAACGAGACTTCTCCAGGGACCCCCACAGATGACATGTTTATCTGTAAAGAAAAATACTACCTTCATTCAGCTTCAGAGCACAAGAACACCTCCAAGGACAATCTAGATGACTCTGCACAGAAGGGTAGTCTTGGGTCACTCTTCAATAGACTAAGAAATAAAGTTCATGACAGAGAAGTGAATTCCTTTGTGCCATCTCCACATTTCTCAAAGGACTGTTCTCCAGAAGATAGGCTGTGTTATCCTTCCACAGGTGAGGACTTGAATGGAATAATAGTAATTTATTTTTAAAAAAATTAATAACACTTTTAAATTTTTAAATACATACATAAAATACATTTATGACCTGTGTGTGATCATGCAAATATATATGTGACATGTTTAATTTATAGCTAATTACTACATAGGAAAGCTTAATAAATAGATTTTTTTTTTTTATAAAGTTTAGGAGTTGCTTCAGTTTAAAGGAGAAGGGCAGATCCTCAAGCAGAGAAAAGCTTGCTGGTCTGAAGTTTGATCTGCTGCTTGTCGCTGTTCAAATATGTGTGCGTCAGGAAAATGTACTTGCCAAGGTGGAAGGAGTGGTGGGGAAGAGTGGGATGCTGTGCAGAGCGGCTTGTGCTGTGACATTGAGCATGTTGTGGAAGGGGACTACACTGGGTGAGCAGAAGGATGAGCACCAAAAACTCCTGTGCAGTGTAGAGTACATCTACTACCCTTTCCATGAGGAGCTCAGAGGATTGAAACAATGCAGTTGCAGTAGCAAGAAGCTTTGCTCTTTGTATCTGCTGTCTCAGCAGGTGTCTCTTCAGCTCTGTCTGCTGTAGTAGTGACCAAACTGTAGACATACTTTTGGGAGCTTTGTGGTGTCATTAATATCCCCTTGTTATTTTATTTGAGAGGAAATAACACCTTATTGACCTACCCTGGCATATTTGTGTGTCTATTTGGGCAGTAATTAAAAAGCATCAATTTTCATATTTGCTTTCATGAACAAAGTTAGCATTAAAATTACAGACAAGTTTAAGAAATACTGATGTCAGATGAGGAGCAATCTGAATAATATCAGCATAAGCTCAGAAAGTGCACCACAGTTTCAGGTATAAAGCATGATGTATGAGAGCTGCACCCACCTGTCTTTCCCCATGATCCATCTTTCCACTAACCCACTGCAGGAAGTCACAGTTATTTAATGAAAAACCCATTGAATTGTATTGGCATACCTATTTGTTTCTTACCTTTTTTTAATTGCAACTTAAGCTGTAACACCCAAATTTCTGCTGCACTACAGTAGTAAGGTAACAATTTATACTTAAAATGTGACATCACTGAAACATTCCCAGTGAGCTGCCAGGTCCTTTTTGCGTCCTTCCTGCTTCAGAAGTACTGCATACTGTGAGAAAGGTATACAGTATATGTGAGACTTAATCTGAAGCTCATTCAAATCAATAGAATAACTCCTGCACTCATTCCTGAGTTTCTGGATTGAATTCTTGGAGCATCCATCTAACAGCTCACAACACCGCTTACTCCCACTGAGCCAGAGGATGGCCAAGCCTGCATTGAAGCCACACAGAGTTACTAGTGTTCACGCTTCTTGCGCCATGATCTCAGTCAGGAGGCTTCTTCTGACTCTGCAATTAGTCATCACCTGTCAGCTAAGCCAAGCTGACTTCCTCTTAACTAGATGTTCGACAACAATTGGTATGTTTTGTTCCTCTTGAAATGGAAAAAATTGTCTATAATACTATACTTTAAATATTTTGGAAAAACGTGTTTAGTAAATGTTGCATTTCTCTGCTGTGCAAGCCAAAAGAGGAATTATTAAATTATTCTAGTTATTGATTATAGTCATTGCAAAGTCTGTTCAGAATAAAAAAAAAAAAAACAACACCCAGCTTCAATTTAGCCATTTGACCAATTCTGTCTTTATCAAAATTGCAGCTCCCTGAACTTTTTCAGACATTCATACTTGAGTAAATCAAACTGTTAAAAAGCCAAGTCCTGCTTATCTCTCTAAAATGGCATTTCTGTCTCATATTGGCACTTGTCTCAGGCCCAGACTTGGCAAACTTCAGTCCTGGATTGATGACAAGCTTTAGCCCACATTACAGGTCATTGGTTTTTATCTCTTGAAATTTACCATGGATCTTTGAAAAAATATTGTCTTTAAAGATAAAAAAATACTCCCAGCACCTTGCAGAAACCAATTTAATGAGGCTTTCCTGTCATTCTTCTCTTGTGTCTCTTCATAGTAGGGCTTTTCTAACCTAGTTGTGGCCAAACGTGTTGCGTGCAAGAATGGCTGCTCTTCCACTGTGCTGCTGGTTTCTCCTTCAATGGGCTGTTGGCTTGTGGAGCTAAAGAATGAGTTGGATTTGACATATTGGAAGCAAACAAATTATTATTACCTAGCTTTATTACTGTAGTTCTACGTTTCAGATTTAAAAGACCCAGTAAGTGTAAAAATCCCGAAGTTTAACATTTTTATGTGTAAACTCCTTGTCTACATCCTCACAGCTGGCAGGCAAATTCTGTCTGTCTAATGTTTTTGGAGATGGGAAAGGTTAATGCTCTATCACCTATAGTAGAACATACAATACAGAATGATGCAATACAGAATCATGTCCATTTGTGTTGTGGGTTTTTTTGTTGTTAGATTTGTTGGGATTTTTTCTTTTTTAATAGAATAGGCTTGAGGTCTTTTTCTGTAGCTGTGCATAAAGCAAGTACTTTCAGTGAGTAATTTCTTACTATGGCTGCTATAGTCATCGTAAAGTTCAAAGTAGCAGCTGGAGTAAATTTTAGAGCATATTTCTGATCTCTCCCACAAAGAAATAGCCAAAAGATAGTTGAGCAGAGAACTGAATGGCTGCCCTTGTAATGGTTAAAGAAATGCACTGTCCCACTCTTTCTATAGCCCTAAAACACACTAGGATCACACATCTGGGAGCCAAAACCCCCAATTCTGTCACTCTGTTTTGTGTTTCCAGAGACCTCTTTGGAATAGCTCATGCTTTAATTATTCACATTATATTACCAGAGAACATCAGTGCTGTGAAATGCCTAAATGATAAGTGTGACAGAGACCATAACTGTAAATGTGCACAGGTGTATTCATTAGATGTTCCATCACTGAACAGTTTCATGTGGTACTTCATCCTGTAGGCTTCTTGGGTAGACACAGTGAAGGACATTGTTGAGTGAAGGACATTGTTGATTGCAGCTGTGTAGCTGTTGCCTCACAGGGCTGTGGACACCACTTCTCTTGAAGGGCTAAGCTGTTTTGGATCAATCAAACTGGCTTTTCTCTGCAGAGCAAGTTGCAAATACCTGGATTTCCACAACAGATAGGCATTGGGAGAACTGTGGATGTTATGAATCTATTCCATCCACAGACATCAGCTTTCTTGTGCTCATGAGTTGGTCCTTGGAAGTCCTTGAGGAAGTCATTGACCCCCTTTCTGTTCCAGAAAGGCAAACAGGTCCCAAGTCACACCGCCAAGGAGACAGGTGCCTTTGTGTTACAGCAGGCTGCTTTTCCTCTAGACCCCGTAAAGCTTTTTAAATTATTGATATCACTCAGAGACGGGTGCAGGGAAGCAGTCACTTATTCCCACAGCTGAGAGGAGAAAGGGAGCATGTAATTGCTTGTGTTTCCAGCCCTGCCAGGCTGTGAGCTTTACTGTCTGCACATTATGGAATTTGATTCCACCAGTGGCCTGACAACAGGGCAGTTACCACAGACTTGTGATTGCACAGTGAGAAGCAAGGTAGAAGGGTTGACTCCTGACAAGAAATAATGCTACTGCCGTGCCTTCCTCCAAATCGCATACAGGGAAGGGCCTCACATCTGACAGTCCCTGCTGTGCACAGAGCTGGGTCACAGCTGGATTTGCACTCTTATCTGCAGTGTGTGGTACCACTGTGACCCCAGCAATTGTGAACCATCGGAGAGTCCCCAGCAGGTCAGCATGCAGGAACTGTGTCCTTGTGGGTGTGGGGTGGCAGCCTGGGCGATTCTGGAGCAGGGAATCACCTGGAGACCATATGCTATTTCTGCCAGGGTCATTGCACCTCCTGAACTACCCAAGGACCTGTCCTGCAAAAAGGATGGCAGGACACAGTTCTGCTCCACAGGATCTCTTAGCTTACAGGTTCACTGGCATGATGTCTGGGGACTCCTACAATTGTGATTGCTGAGAAAAATGAGAATTTCTGCCTCGAAGGATGTGGATTTCCTTACACTGCTTTATCACTGGGGATCAATGTGTTTCATGGAACCTAGTTTTAAATTAGATCTTGAGGCAGAAGTCTTACTTCAAGACTGGGATCCAGGACAAGACAAAGAAGAAACATTTTCCCAGTGAAAATGGGAAGTGATTTTAATGTGAATACAACTTGAGTGTAGAAAGCCAACTGTTACCTCACAGATACAAACAGTACTGTTAGTTTTAAATAATGTACATTGCCAAGATGTTGCCCAGCTGTTAATCATTAACCCTCTAGCAGGTTGAAGGGGAGAGACAGATGTTCCAAAAGCCATTTTATTTCCTGAAATAAAGAGAATGAAGCTATGAATTAGACAAATTAAGAAGAAATTAAAATATTTACACCTGCTTGAAACAAGATGCTGGAAAAACAGGCATGATAAAATTGCTGCAATTAAATGTAATTTAATTTATAATTCTGAAAGCATGCTTCTTCCAAAGGCAGCCTTTGAGTTTTCCTTATGGAGTGCATTGTTGTGATGTATGGATTTTCCTGACTTATTATGGCATTTTAATCAACAGTTCAATGATGTGATAATATTCCTAAAGCAGAAAAATAAGTGACGTTTGTTTAGACATAATTAATGAAATATTTATGTTGCATGAGGCTGTGTGATAAAGCCTTGTTCTCTTAGTCCATTTGCTTCTGATTACATTTGTGATTTTTTTATATGACCAGACATTCTGACGCCAACTATTTTACACTGAGCAGATGTCATGTAGTAAAAATGGGTGCCAGATGCTACAAGCCACATAAGGGTAATTTGTTTAAGAGCTGGCTCAGACTTTTTGCATTCAATTACACTGTATAGTAAGCCTTATACAATCATTTGGGTAATATGGCTAACTTCAGATATACGTTCTAATGAATGTTGAGTGCGTTCAAAGTAGCATGCTACATGCAGGGTGCTCAAGGAATTAATCTATATGTATGTAGTACCTGAAAAACTTCAAATATACCCAGGCAGAGTTTTTGATGGGGATCAAAAATTTAATTAACACCATCAGCCAAATTTCCAAATTGTTTTAGGTGCTGCTGATTAGAACTCATGGCAGGTGTAAAGTGTCTGTGTAATTTAAATAACAGTATTTTTTTGTCTCACCGTTTTGCTCCTGCATTTTAGGACGTGAACACCTATCTGCCAGAAAACAAGCTACTGACTATTCTACTTCATCCTCCGACGGTGAATTTGAATCCAAGTCTTCGTTAACACAGAAGGTAACCTTGACTTGGAAACCTCAAGATATTTCATCAGACTGTATTTAGGTTTTATCATATAATTTTAATCTAAAACACACCACAGTTTCTGGAAGTGGGGATCTCAATGCTTTATCAGTAGAGTTTGTTTCATGGAGTGAAACATTCATTAAAACTCTAAGACAGATGAAAATAAAAATTTTTGTTTCCCCTTTGGATCTTTATTCCCCCAGGTTACACCAGCATTGATAAAAAAGGTCTTAATTTGACAAGCAGACATGTTTCTCTGAAACCACTTTGAAGCTGCATTCTTAAGTGGCCTTAATATGTAGCACAACAAGCAAACTATTGAAAAAATTAAACCAAACAGATGCAGATTTCCTTTGGGGAAATACAAGTTCATTTGAGAGGCGCTACAGGCAGATTGCATGGAGAAGTGTGTTTATCCTAATCAGCACAATGGCATGAGCCATGAAGTCACACCCAAGCCATATATGCCAAAAGGACCAGCTGTACATAGGGGTCTCTGAACCCTAACTCAATTCCTGTGGCTGGCAGGAGTGATGGTGTTAAAGCACCAGTGAACTCTTGATACCCAGCTCTGATTTGAAGAAACAGCTTTTATTGCCTTCATAGCTCATCAGAAATATGTTTACCTCTTTCCTGTGGAGGGAATATCAGTAAGTGGAATTAATTGTATGAGGTGGCCTTTTGATTTGTTACCTTTGAGGGGTTAAAAAAAAAAAAAACACAAAAAAAAACCCCAAAACAAAATAGGAAAGGAAAACAAGGCCAACACACTGAAAAAAACTGTCAAGCTGAAAGCTCAGTGGGATTTCAAATGGAAATCCAGTTGTACTGTACCGGATGGTACTGAAGTACCATGAGGCACATACACAGCAATATGTGGTTGCATGTCTCACCAGTGTCTGTGTCAGGATGCACTGAGCTCTCAGAATTCATCACTCTTCTTTCCTATTACAGGAAAGACAATCTATAGTTTGATAATGGTGAATTAAATAAAACTTAAACAAAATAGACAAAAGAAGGGAGACATGAGAGAAAACTGTATAGAAGCAACTCCCAACAGATCAGGCAGTTGCAGGAGCAGGCAGGACCAGGCAGTGGGGAAGGCAGTGCTGCCGGGGCAGCTGCCAGAAATAGGGTGAATGAGCAGTTGTTGCACATGGGTGTTAGGAATGAGTCATTTTTTATGCATATTCCATGCTAAGCTTGTTCCTCTCGGCTGTCTCTTAGCACGGCTTTTCATGCCAGCTCTGGCTGCTATTTTGCCAGTACCACCATTCTTCTCTGGCAAAAACTGGTGGGAAAAATTTTACCTGCTTCTTGATTTGTTAGTTTTTTAATAGTCTTGTCTACAATGTTCATATATTCTGTCTCCATCAAAATGGAGAAGCCAGAGCCTTGAAGTGCTTCCAGCCAGCCTGGGTCAAGAGCAAGACGAAGCAAGCACAGGCGATTCCCTTGGCCAGCATTGCATGTGCTGCTCTGCTTTCCTGGCAGCAGTGGCAGGTGCCTCAGGGAAAGGCAATGAACATCTGTAATGCAGTAGAGAAACAGCATTGGGTAAGGTTTCATAGGGCTTCAGGTTGTGTCCTGTGATGGCTGTTTGTTCTGGATGCGTCTCCCTTGCCATGTTACAAGCTATCCAAAGCGACCAAAGAGTTTACTAGCTACAGCATGGAAGGGTTGAGTTTACTTCAACTGTTGCTTCCCACTGTCTGTGCCCTGCTTCTTCCCTGATTATAGGGATGTCTGCAGAAGATATGGGTAGTGGTATGTTGTGTGTAGTCAACTTTGTGATTTGGGCATTTATTTATTGACAGACACAGTTCACATTGAGCATTGCTATAAGAACCTGTAATGACTTAAGGTCAATGTAGACAAATGCATGAAAGTTTTTCTACATTAATATTTTCATTTCAGGGAGTTTGGCCCAAGCACCACCTTGCTGTGAGCAGGGAAATTGGGTCAGATGACCTCCAGAGGTTTCTCCCAACCTCAACAATTCTATGGTTCTCCAGAAGATTGAGAAAACCTGTAATGGCATACTTACGCTTTGATTGTCTTCCCCCCAACCTTCTTTTGTAGGCAAAAAGGACTCTCAGAAGGCAAAGGAAGCTTGAGAAGGAGACAAGGCAATTGATTAAACAAGAGGAGCTGAAGAGGCTTCACAAAGCACAGGTGAAAATGTAACTCACAGATGTCCCATTTGTATCCCAGGACTGACTAATGAGGATAAGGGCATCCAGTGTAGGCTCTGCACCTCCTCTCACCGCTTTCTGTGCTGAAATCCCCCAAAACATTGGGAGCAGGAAGCTGTTTGTGGCAGGGCCTTGTATCTTTACATGTGGCAAATCCACATGTGCCATGGGAGGTCATCATAATTTTGTAACTGTATATGAAGAACAAGTGGGAATAGTGACTGGCAAAAAAAAAGAAAAAAGACTGAAGAGTTCTGGACTCTGATGATGTTTGATTATTTCCAATTACAGTTGAAAGATTTGGTAATGCACTGCATTACTTGATCACAGACTGTTCTCCCAAGTGTCAGAATTTTCAGCTTTATCTTTTCACTTACATTATCTATATGAGTGCACACACAAAATAATGGTTTATGTAGTCATTAACATTTTTGTGTGTGTCTGAACTGTAGCATAGAGCAGAAAAACCTGAGCTAGATTTGATTTTATTAATTCTGGTTGTAATGGTAATTAAATACAATAGTGGGGAGAGCAGGCTTTTTGAAGGCAGAGTTGTCCATCAACTTCTGTTGTGTTAACATAGCAGGTAAGTAGTTTTGGATGGAGCTTCCACTTGCTATTTCTGTACAATACTAAATTAAAATAGAAAACTAATAAGTTACTTTTCAGATGTGAATCTGAAATCTCCCTTTTTGTAGACATCATTGCTTTTGCAAAATGTATCATGGAAACGGAGAGAAATTTTGTGTATGAACCAGACAGTGGATTTTAGAAAATACTACTATCTAGTTGCTACTATAAAATCCATAATGGAAAAAAAAACAAACCCCACAACAACAACAACAACAACAATAACAACAAAAACAAAAAAACCCCAACCAAACAAAAAAAAACCCACCCAAAAACAAACAAACCCCCCAAAAATCCATGGGAAATAAAAACAGTATCTTATTTAATCCAAAGTAAGAGCACCTTAATTGTAGGCTTTTATCTGAGGCTTGTAAACTATCTCAAGGTAAATTAGATGTATACATGCCTTCTTTTATTTTACTGCTTTGTCAAAATAATCAAATCCAAACTTTTTGAACCATCTTTCATGTTTGTTAGGCTGTTCCCAATGGCTTGCCTTGAAAAGCCCTGCCTTAGCCTGAAGTGGGAACTGCTGAGCGTATCTCTCTGACAGTTCGTCCTGTTAAGGTGGGACATGCCTATTATCCACATGGCATCTCTGATAATTTTATTTAAAAGGGGATAGACCAATGAACATGCCACAGAATTATCACTTCTTAGCTATTAGACCTTTCCCTCCCTGTGTCAAAAGTTTGTGAAATATAAAAGCAAAAAAAACCAGCAAAACCCCATGGACCACAAAGCTTTCTATCTGTAAACCTTCAGTATTTGTATGAGCTTTATTCACCCAGCATCTCAGAATATGTGTCTCTGGATGTGTAAGGTACTGACTCTTCACACCTTGCGAGACAAAGAAGTTAGCTCTGGTTTTGCAATGGGAGAGGCAAAGCTCAGAAAAACTGAGGTTCTTTTAGTACCTATGATACTTACCCACATAAAAACGTAGATAGATACCAAGTGGAATTATTAAATTGCTTACACACCCAATATGCTCAATGGGTTTGCACATTCCGTGGTTCCTGAGACCTGTTTTTGTCTCTGAATCTTTAAGCTGTGTCTGTAGTTTTTATATCATTACCATTTTGCAGGCAATACAGCGCCAGCTAGAAGAATTGGAGGAAAGACAAAGAGCTCTGGAGATTTTTGGTGTCAAGCTGGAGAGAGAACTAAGAGGAGAATCAGGTAAATGTTTGTTCAGTGATTATTTTTTATTGTAATTTTATTGTAATTTTTAGCTATTTTAAAAATAATTTTGAAAGCAGAGGGGTTTAAATGATTGTCATAGAAATAGAGTTCAGTGCAAAATTTGAAATCAAAGGATAAATGGAAGAACAAAAACCATTGTTTAACCTTTTCCTCTAACTCTCTTAGCTCAAGCATCTTTATGTTCAGTGCTGTGAATTTTCTGTTGGTTAGAACAGATTTGGAATTATTTGCCTTGTTATTGAAGCCGAATCTATGTTTCCCCCACCACCACCACCCTGCCCTTTCTAAAAATCTCATCGTGAGCTTAATTTCATCCTCTGGAAGGAACCAGTGAGGTTTCCAGGAGCTGTATCTCAGTTACCAAGCCAGCAGCAGCCCGTGCCTAGTAACAGAGTCCTTAATGACTTCTCCCAGAGTGTGAAATGCCATTAATACAATTAGAGCCAGTGGCCATGCTATAGCAACAGCAGCATGCAGGCACAGAGACCCGTACTGCATAGCTTCCCCCCCCCCCCCCC
>VXBZ01001469.1:199067-212116 GCA_013399135.1 Heliornis fulica
GGCAAGGTATTCGCTTACCTGAAACAGCAGTCCCAAGCAGTGTCCTCCCACCGGCCCAGCCCTACCAGTGCTCCCCAGTGCTCATGGAGTGAATCTGGGGAGACCTCCCACATAGGGATGGGGCATATGGGGGCTCCTGCCATGATCAAAACGAGGAACTATGCATGCAAGGCACTTCAGAGGAGGCTGCTGAAAGGACTCTGGGGACCAGACAGCCCGATTGCAAACGTGTCTTTATTTACCTCTGGTTCAGAAGCTGAACCTTGTGCATTCATGGCAGGCACAACATGGAAAACCTAGATATGTTTTGTCACCTGATCATCTTGTTTTTCTAGCTAGACAACACAGCAAAATCTCAACATTCTGGCTTTTTTAATGCCATTTTTCTCAGCAGTTGTTGTCACCCCTGTTCTAACACTGAACTAATCAGTTCAGTGAGAGAGCATTTGTCTAACCTTTTATATTTATTAACTGATTTCCTATAATTGACAGTGTTAACCTATTTCAAATGCTATTTTAAAGGCTAGCATCTTTTCTTTATTTTTTTTCCTTAAATGAAAACATAATTGTTTATCAAATGGCACCCACCTTGCCACCTGCTACAAAGACTTTGAGGATTTGGAGTGATTTGTATAAAGCTGGATGCTATTTGGTAAATGCCAGAAATATAGAGGCTTTTAGCTCTTGGGATAGAAACTGAATACCAGGATAAATGGCCTAGAGCCACCTCCTGGTTTTGCTGTTTTGACAATCCCATTTCCTAAAGAAGGCTGTCTGCCAACAGATTGATGCTTCTCATTCTCTTCCCATCCTTAGTAATTGGATTGCCCTCATTAAGGTGAAAGTACTATTTTTTCCTCCCTGTTGATTGTTTGTGTGTAGGTGGCCAGTTACAAATAGGGCAGATATGTAGGATGTTACTGTGCCTTAATAACTCTTCTGGAGCAAAAGCATGAAGTCGTAAGTTTCCCAAACAAAATGTTAGTGCTTTGTTGCTTGTAATTACATACTTGTAATGATGCAGGAATCGGTGAGTTTAATATTCTGATCAATCTTATTAAAAATAACGGACATTATTGTTTAATGAATGACCAGTGTTTATTAGGTTAAGTTGTATTTAAGCAGGTCTGTGCTTATACAATTCAAGTGATTTAATAGGTATTATTAAGGTAATTAGAAAACGATCACAGTTCAGCAATAATATCGAGCTGCAAAGGTTGTGAATAACCAAATTTAGAGACAGGCCTGCGGAACACTAGTCTTCAGTGACATTTACGCAACTCTCCCCTAATAATTCTGTAAGCCCGGGATGAATGGCCCCTTTGTTAGGGGGAGTTATTCATTAGCTCCTCAACTGAATTAGAAGAGAACATGCGTGGGTGTGAAACAACTGCCAGGAAAAGTGATGAGGAAAATCAGGCTTTGATGATCTTCTAATTGTAGTGACAACAATTCATGAATTACAAAAAATCAGTCCTATGGATAATTTTTCATGCCACTTATTCCCTTTATTTTGGTTCTAAATACCAAATAATAAATCACTGATCTACCGTTGCTTTGTTTTCCACTGACATTTATGGAGGCTTATAGAGATCTTCTGCCTACAAGAAAATACAGAAATAAAAACCTCAAAACACGTTTTTTTCCACTGAAATTAGCATAATGGATCAGTTGACTAGACAAATCATAAAGAATGTGGGTAAAGAAGAAAATCTGTGTTGAGAGAATGTTAACAATTCTTTCTCTTTTGGAAGGTAAATATCTGCACATATTTCAGCTAGTTTATTTCATAAGGATCATATCCAAGACTTCTCAGAACTTTCAACAGAGTTAAAAGGGATCTGTTGAAAAGCTGTAGGAGTAAGGAATATGAGGTTTAGCTGTTCCTAAAAAGGTCCAAACTGGTTGAGCCCCTCTGCTGTGTAACTGCCATTCAGAGGGACAGTGAAATCACTCTGGAGAACAGAAGGTTGAGGTTTTGACAACAGTGTTCAGTAAATAGTCTTCTACAGCTTGTCATTCCCTCAAAATTGATTAACAGAGACATAGCCATGATGTAATTAGAAGAATATCTGACTTTCAGATGGTATACAGGTTAAAGGAGACTTGGGTAAACCAGAAGGCAAGACTTGCCTTAGCAATGTCGTAATAAAAAGCCAGCATGGCTCATAAAAACTCACCAATTTTTTTCCTCTAACCTTTAATCAGATCTGTCATACTGCGTTTTTCAAAACACTTCATTGGCTTGTTCAGCCCTTGGAAGGCATAAAGCACTCAATCAGACTTAAATTTAACTATCAGCAACAACATTAACATTTAACAAACATTTGAAAATCTCAGGGAAAAAATGCCCTTGGGGACACTTGAGGGGCATTCTGTGGGACAGAGAAGGAGGAAAAACAAAGGCTGGCTGTTTTTATTTCAGCTTGAATCCAGGATTTTGCTAATATGAGTAGCAGTTTGCAAGGTGTGCTACTCTCTGCACACAGTCTTTAATTAGATGCGTAGAGTTTTTTAAAGTGTAAAGAGGAAACATTTAAAAAAATATATTTTTTTGCCTGACCAAGGGAACAGTAAAAGGGGAACAGTAACCCTCTTTGTGTATGCAAGACATAATGCTCCCCTGCAATTGCGCTGTTTTTACTGACAGTAAGATAGATCAAATTTTGATGAGAGTGGCATAGGGAAACCAAAGGCTCAATACTATTGCTGCATCCCTGCATCGGATCTGTGAGAAACCACCATTGGCACCTCCCAGTGACAACTGCTCCAGCAGTCACCTGGACATTCTTTTATCACTGCTGCTGACCTGGAAGTTCCCACAGGAACACATCCACTAATTCCAAGTTTTGGTGGAATTGGGCAGAAATTGGACCAGGATTCTCTTGTCCTCTCTTGCTGTTTTATCTTCCTGTTCCATGGTAACTTCAGACTTGGTTAAATCATGACAGGAAATCACAGAACTGCCCCCAAGACAGAATGACTCCTGTCCTTACCACTCAGAAACACCCAGAAGATCTCTGTTGTGAAAGGTTTTTTGAACAGGTGGCATTTTGGGAGCAGTAAAGGACCTCACCTGGTGAAAGAGAAGTCTGTCCTCCTGTTCAGCAAGGCACAGACAAGCTGTGATCTCTGTGTGATGGAGATGTAGGAGAGCCTACCAGTCATACCCTAACCCAAAGTGTTACAAACCAGCAGTAACTATAGATTTGTCTTGTCCCAAAGCCTTTCCTGCCTTTAAACATATGCAGATTTAGAGACTAGTTGGCAAATGAATGGAAATATGTAGGAGATTTGATGGTGTCTGATACCCACTAAGGTAGTGAGGCAGGGACTAAGTTGATACTTGCCAGCATGTACATCTGGAGTTTGATTGTGTTAATGGGATGTCCATTTTTACATATAGTTCAGCTGCTGGAGTCCAGTGTCAACAGAGAAACTATTACCAAAAGCAGAACTATGAGAAAGAAAAAGTGCCCATGAAAATAAAACAAAACAGTCTATTATTTGAAAGAGAAAACTTCCAGAACAGAAGTGTTTTAAAATCTAATGCATCTAACTCTGATAAATGACAATATTAAGGCAAACATAGACAAGAATGTTATACCTGTTATACCTGGACATTACCTTGGTATAGGGGAGGTGGGGGGAGGGGGGCTGGACTAGATGATCTTTCGAGGTCCCTTTCAACTCCTAACATTCTGAGAGTCTGTGATTACCAATATAAGTTACACATAGCAAAAGAAACATCTGCATTTTAACTCATTGAGGATTACAAATGAAAATGCTTTACAGTGGATAAAGTGGTAAGAGCTTTGTAAGGAAAGCTAGTAACACACACTTAACTCTCCTACTTTGAACAGATTCAAGCACAAAGGATGAAACTCAGATGCTACATGAATGGTTTGAGCTGGTCCTGGAGAAGAATAAATTAATGCGTTATGAGTCAGAGCTCCTGATTATGTAAGTAAGATCAAGTATTGGTGCTGAAGATGGAGAGGGGCCACAGGACAAGTGTACTTACACCACACCTGAACACCTTTACTGTGAGCTGCAGTTTGAGACTGTCATGGAATAAGTGTATCCAGTGTAGCCACAATCTGATTTGAACACAGATTTCCTTCCCTCTCACAGTGGTTCAATTATTTCAATCCTAAATGGTACTGTAAGCAAGTATAGTATATAGACGCTCTACTTTTATGTAATGTGGGTCTAATGAACACTGGGGCACTTTGGCCTGTGGAAGAAAAGGTTTGACAGGCTTAGCTTAGTTTTTGTTGGCCTTAAGAGGAAAGATCTAGGAATTCACTGCAGTGATGAAACAAGAAGATACATCAAGCAAAAAAACCACAACTGTCTCAGATGCCACTGTTTGTGGTTGATGGAAACTATATTTGCTGTAGCTTCCTCACCTTCTTGGAAATCCACTCAACAGAGAGATGGAGGTGACTCAGCTATTTTCTACACTACTTCTGGGCAATGTGGGAAGGCGATGAGAGCTGCATTGTCATTACTCACCCCTGGATTTCACAACAGTGCAGGCTGCCCGGTGCCGTTTATCATTTCCATATCACTCAGACCCCCATGCTGTGCGCAGACCTGCAGCTCAGGCACTAGCTCCAGCTGCAACCCAATTTCTCCCCAGCTGTGCCGATGCTGTCAGGGGCCAAACCTTTTCTTTTCCCTGTGATTGTCATTGGGTGTTGTAGCAGTGCTTCCTGCTCACGCAGTCTGCAAAGCAGAGTTAGAAACCCCCAAACCAGGCTGCTTTCATCACTGCAGGACGCACAGTGTAGCTGCCTGGATGTGTGCACATGTGATAATTCCCTTGTCTCAGGACCTGGTCCTGTGCAAAGTGCCTGGCAGGGCACTTTGCATGTGAGAGCATTCAGTCCTGCCCAGATTCACATTGCGGGTGCTACAAACAAACCACAGCTGGTTAAAGCCTGCGGTGTTGAGATATATGAAGGAGCTTCATGTAGCAGTGGTACTAGTGGTACTTCTGGCATGGCAGTGGCAATGTAGGCACACGCAAAGCTTTCAGCCTTTGCTGATTGTAAGGGGAAAATACTGGATAAACAGAACACAGGTACTCTTGGTTTGAATAATCTCAACATGTATGTCTTTATTGAAAAAAAAACAAACAACCAAACAAAAAACCAACAAAAACCCCAAAACAACCCCAAAACCCAACTTATTTTTATTGTACCTAGAGCACAAGAGCTAGAATTGGAGGACCACCAAAGCAGATTAGAACAAAAGCTGAGAGAGAAAATGGCCATTGATGGTAAGTCAAAGCGGATAGTACAGAAACATCTAAAATGCAGAGTGATCTGGATTTTAACCTCTTGTTTTGTGTTCTTTCAGACAGCCTTAAATGTGAGACAGATCTGAATGAGGAGGATGAAATTTTTACTGAGATGATGAAAGTGGTTGAAGAAAGGGACAAACTCGTGTCTACCTTAGAGGAGCAGAGAGTGAAAGAAAAAGCAGAAGACCAGCATTTTGAAAGCATTATATCATCTAGAGGCTATCAGCTGAGCAGGATTTAAACAACCACATGCAAATAGACATGTTTTCTGCAATATTTGTAATCGTGGAGTCTTCTTAAAGGCAGGAATTCAAGTTTCAGATCAACTTATTTGGCAAACATGTCATTTTGTTATCAAAAGCTCTTAAGCTGTTCTTTTGCTCGTTCTGGAGTGAGTCATTTCACTATTGGCTTAAAGGATCACTGGAATACAGAACAGGACTGAATTTACCTGTCTGAACAGCATCAGGGCCCATGAAAGGGAAATCTGAGCTCTGAGGTTTTCTTGAAATTTTATTTTAATGCTGAGAATAGAGTTCCAAAGAAACATGATGACTTCACTCAGTATTTTTGTGATGGCATTCTTTTCCATCTGTTTGTCTGAATCCGTATCTGGTTTTGTTAATATTTTGGCACAGGCAAGTCATGGTGAACTATCTAAAGGGCAGAAAGCAATGAGATGAGAAAGCATCTCATAAAAAGAAGGTTAGTTTTTATTTCTGGTGGAGGAAAGGTTGTTGTTTGACTAATAAGTATGTATAAGCACTCATTGAAGCTACTGTAAATGCAATGTCAGAAATTAATTTTCCGGGTATTTTTAAGTTTTAGTGCACTGTGTATTTTTGATTGAGAAGCTAAAACAATATTAAATCCCTACATTTTATAAATGATAAGGGATTATCAATGGGTGACTACCCTTAAGACTCTTACGTGCTCAGAAAAGCTTTTGTATGTCATAGATTAAGGTCTTCTCTGAAATATGCAAATTTATGATTTAAAAATGGCAACCTGGACTACCTGCTTTAAAATTGCTGGATAAAGCACATCACAAATAGCATCGGATGGTGTGATGAGTGGCATAGCAGTTAGATTTCCCTAAGCATATTCCCTCAAATGGTTGCATAAAATGTTGAGTGATTTCAACATTTGATAGACAATGTTGTGGGTATATTTAAAATACAGTTAATCTTGCTGCTCAGGAATACATATGCAAAGCAGACGTGCAGAAATTCTCCTTAGTATTTGGTGTGATTTAAGTACTTTCTTAAATCTGAGCTAATTCTGTCACTTAAGATTGGTGGTATTCCCAGCTATAGTTCGAATTTTAAAAAAGCCAAGGAGAACCTGAGAGACTGTTTCTTTCTGAACATTGTTTTACCTCAAGCTTTGAAAAGATTTGATGTTCTCGTTATTTTGTGAATGGTGCTATTTTGCAGCAGTTACCTATGGTACAGCCAAAGGTAGAAGCATTCCTGTTACAAAAGCTTGAAACTATACCACATCACCTCTTAGTAAGTACCTGTGGGGTAACAGATACAGTGGCTCCTATTGCAATAATTTATTTTTTGCTGTATTGTAAGAAAATGAAAATACCCTTTCTAAAGATAAAAGCAAAATTTTACTGTTGACCACAGATAAATAATATACCTGTATTGCTGTAAGGAATATACTACTGTTCTGCAATATTTATGTATTTATATTTATTTATTAGGCTGCTTAAAGAGGATAAGATAAATGTATGGTTACATTTGACAGTTTGGATGGTGTCTCTGGTTTTGATTGCTAATGTTGCAACAGCTATACATAGGTAATATACCTATACAACAGCTATGTATAGGTAAAGCTGTGTATAATAGTTAGCTTGATTGATTACATAAATAACTAGCAATAAAATATTAATTACAAATTTAAAACAACATTCTCAGTTACCACATCTAGAAGGTTTACCCTTAAAACATAGCATGTAGGGTTCTAAAGGCATCATTTCTTTCACTGCGGTGAAAATACAGAGCAGAATCCTTGAATGTGTTCCAAAATTACCATCAGACGTGCTTTCCTGCCATTCATAGGCTGAGCATGCTTACCTTCAGATCACATTTTTATTGAGAATGGATTGCAGTGATTGATGTTTAAACTAACTCTGTTACTTCAGATTATTTCAAAGTAGGGGCAGGCAGAGCAGCATTTAATATTTTCATTTTCTCTGTTGAGATCTGCTGGTATTTTCACTTTTGTGGAGAAAATGTTTTGATTTTGTCACTGTTCACCGAATCTTTATGTAATCGCATAGAAAAAGACTGTCCAGAACGTCATCACGGTTTTCTGCAGAAAACTGAGTCATGGTTCTTTCAAGGTATCTTTAAAAAGCTTTAAAGCAAATGTCTTGGTGTTTTTCACAGGAGAGCAATTCAGCAGAACCCTCCAATTATATCAAAGGTTGGGACTTTTACAGTCTAAAATGTCCATTCTCCTTTGTGTTGCTGCAGAACAAAGAGGAAGGGCAATCTCGTGATGCCCATATATCTAAGGAAGAGATTGCTCTCCTCTTCCAAAGTCCAGCCTGCTTGGCCTGGGGAGATGCATGCACAGGATTTGGTTTTGGTCCAGGTTGATGATCTGAATTGTATATAAGCCCCGAGATTTCAGTTTACACCAGGTACCTGTTTGGCTATAAAACCGTATGTGAAAGGGTACTTTTAGCTCTAAAGATCTGAGTTGTGGAGAGTGTTAGAGACAACAGAAGCCGAAGGCCATCAGCATTTTAAAGACCAGAAAAATATTCTCTGCTAAAAAGATATTTTTCTGGATGCCATGCAGTCATAACACAGGCTCTACCCAAAACTGTGTCTGCTCTTGGGTGGAAAAACCTGTCAGGCACCTACTACCCTGACTGATATTAAGTGCCTCACAAGATTTGATCAAAAAATGAACTGTGCAACTGATTTAGAAAAACAATAGATGCCTAAATCATTTAAAGCTGGTCTTCGTATATCATGAGAGTAGAAGAGGATTGAAAAAATGAGAATTGGCTTGTATTAGAAAAGTATTTCTGCATTGGTTTGGTTATGAGTCTCGTTGCTGTTCAATCTTTTCTGTGAATTGACTCACTAACTTAAAAATTGTTAATTTTCAAGTCCTTGGTGCTGCTGTTGTTGGGTATAATGTGCTGTGCTGGAATGTACTGACTATGTCTAAATGGACTAGATGTCAAGCGATCTTCTATCTGCAAAAAATAAAAGTATATCTCACTCTTAAGTCCCCAAATAATTTCCATAGGAATTTCTCTCCACTGCTACCTGCAATGTAATAATGTATCTAGGAAGGATTTAAAGGTAAGAAGTTGTATCATTTTCTTAATTCATATACTGGTAACTAAATCACACCATCTTGCTGTTCACAGCTCATTTTACAGTTCAGGAATAATGACACCCTGAGTTTAGAGGACATCTGACTCTACCACAAGAGATTGCAAACTCCACGAGATCAACAACTTCCTCATATTCTTACACAGGAATTCATGATCTGGTTTCCTTAGGCATGACACACAAATTATAACAACTCCTTGAAGACTTGAAGGAAACGTGTCACCATGTGGATCACTAAGAATTGGTGATCAAAACCTTGATTGCCAATTTTCAAGGTTCACTAACTTTACCTCTCATTTTGTTGTTTTACCCGTGTGAGAGCCTCAGAGTGAGACAATCTGCTGCCAGAGATAAGTGTGTAAGCAAGATTTGGGCTTATGTTGGCACCTGCACCATTGTCTCATGCTCAATGATTATGAACTGATTGATAATTCTCTCCTCTTCGGAGGGCACATGGGTAGCTGCTTCTCTGCAGAGGTCAAGGTAGGTAATTTTGGGCATATTTTAGATTTTTCTTCTACTTTTGTGTCCTTTTCCTTCCATCTTGTGTGTCTCTGAGGCAGATGGGCATGGTAGGGACTCATCTGATAATGCCACACCTAAGTTCTTGGGAACTGCACAGGAAAATTACCTGCTGTCTGCGTTTATTGGAATACTAGGTCAAACTGGGAGGACCTGGCTGGCAGCAGCAGGAAGAAATGCCAAGATAGGAATTTACTGAGCCTCCCTTCCTCCTATTCACCGCAGACCCACACGTACGCTCTGCCCTCTCTTCAAAAGATTTTATGTCTAAAGAAACTCAACTGGACAAGAATTTCAGGAAAAGGATTTCATAAGCCACCATATGACTCAAGTTCTGTCCGTTTGTCCAGAAGGTAAAGGAATGTCTCATGGATTTGTAAAGTAATTTGACAGGTTTCTTTGGGCACAGACAAGAGGCTTTGAGATCTTGTGTTTTGAAACCTCTGCATTTTAGTTCACTGAGAATCTGATTTCAACCAAGAAATTCACTTTAGTTTAGCAGTCTCCTTCCAGGAAGATAGACTCTCTTTTCTTTTTTTTTTTTTTTTTCTTGAATAAGTAACAGGATGTGGCTTAACAGATTGGAGATTCTGTATGTCTTTTAAGACTTAGCTACTGTTAAGATCTAGAGCTGTCCCTGCTTGGGTTTGCATGGGCACATTTGTATTGCACAGAACTGTCAGGCAAGTGGAAGGTTTGACCACAAGTACATAGAAAAATAAACAAGGTAGACTTTGGTCTTGTTCTGTTCTTCCTGGAGTCAGTGAAGTGTGTTACTATAGGCAATCACAGCAACAGCAGTAGGTCGATGGAGTATTTTTTGAAATTCAACTTCCATACTTTAAATGACCAAACAATCAAAAGGCTAGAGCAGATGTCCACCGAGGAGAAAAACGTTGGAAGAAAACTCAAAGATAAATGAATAATATATTGCACGGCCTTAACTTGTTTGGCTGATGCAGTGCTATTTCTTACTAGCCTAGCCCATGGTCAGTATATTACCTGTCCTGCGTCCTCCATGTCATTTGGGAAGCAAGACTCTTTGTGATCAGCACAAGTCCTACCACAAAAGAAATAAAATCTAGTTGTGCATGGACAGATATGCAGGTGAATAAGAATTGTACGAGGTATGTGGATTTAGCTTTCTTTTATTGCCCGGCAAAAGTATGTATGTGCTCAGGATAAAATAAACTTGAACCATGTCAAATACAGCAGGGCCAACCTGAACAGCAGCCTGCTGACTACTGTGTCCCACGCGTGGGATCATGAAGCGTAATTGTGAAAATATTCAGTTATCAAATATAAAGCAGAGCAAAATCATAGCCAAACAAAAATCTCCAGTGAATTTATGGGCAGCTTTTCTTTTTGGTTAAAATCCTGTATAAATAAAAGCTGGGAATTTAAAGTCAATATTCCTATATCTGCTGTAACTTAGATCTTGTGCCTACTTATAAGGCCTTTTGTGTTTAATGCAGCATTAATTTAAGGTCATATGTCCAGATATATTACCAGATCAAAAGAATAAAAAGCAGCATATATAGTTCTAAATTGTACAGGTGAAAAAAAAAAAAAGTGACTACTCTCAAAGGGAAACATCATAAAGTGGAAAAAAACAGCAAATGAATTATGAAACTCACTAATCTGAGTGCAGTGAAGTAAGAAAGATGCTAGGTCTTTTCGGCTATCTGGTTGAGAAACTTAGCCAACACATGTTGAATTCTGACTTCCCCATACTGCGCAGCCCAGCACCCATTACCATTCATGAGTTATCTGGCTTGTTCTTTCTGTCTTTAACACAAAACAGAGTGGCACAAAGGCAAGCATGCTTATGTTTGCCAAAACACTCTCTCTTCTGCTGTGCCCACAAAACTCTATACTGATGTCTGCGTATAGTCCTTTGGGTCCAAATGGAGTTTTAATTGGGTCATTGCTCTGATTGTAAATGCCACAGATTCACATGCATATAAAAGCAGCTTGATGTGTTTGTTCCTCTTTCTTTTGAATTAGTCTTTTATTATGCTCTTAGAATTGTTCAGAACTGTTCATATTCTATTCCATACAGTGAGCAAGTAGCACTTGTGTAAAAAGAGAGTAATGAGTGAAATTCAGACTCTTCTGCAGACAACAGCCCCAAGACACAATCAGTAGGATGAGCCAGAGAGCAAATGTAAAGAAGGGAGAGCTTATGCTAACAGCTCGGGCTCATTCCTTCTTTTAACTGATGGCAGTATGGATGAATGAAGTTTTTCTCCGGGGCATATACTAACTGCATGCAACAAATACTCATTGATGTCTACCCCTCATCAACTAACCAATGTTAGCGGCTTGTAAAACACAACAATTATTAGCCGATTTAGAAATATCCTCATGGTAATTTCATTTCACTTATTATGCTTAATGGATAGCTAGATATTTGCATGAAGTGTGTGTGGCTTTTTGCCTGAATTGTTAATCGAGTGATTAAGTGGTAAGTGAAAGTAGTGCATCCAGATGACATTAATGCTGTTCCAGTCCTGGGTGCCTCCTGAACCAGTCACAGCAAATTATCGGTTTTAAAGATACTTCTCTCTTAAGCTACTCATCTACAAATCAAAGCAGGGCTGGTATAGGAAATCTATCATGCTGTCACCTTTCTTTCCCACTGGGCTTTATTCTGGTCTGACTATAACATTTGGGTTTTTTTTTGTAGAAGCGGATACAATGATGCTCATTGCCTCTGACCACAGATGTAGCTGAAACCTACAGAAAGAGCTACTTTTCAAAATGTGCTCAATACTGAAGTGTGCAGAGTAAACTTGAACTTTAACTTGCATAAAACTACTTTGTGATGCTTTTATTATTTCACTAGTTCTTCTCTACTGGTGTTTGCCACAGGGTTGTAGAAACACCTGCCTGCATCTCTGACCCCCACATCATCCTTCTAGAGCCTTCACTTAAGAATATTTAAGGATGAATTGAGGTGTCTGAGCCCTGGTCCTGCCTGTCTTTAACCCATGTTTAACTTCTGGCACCCATGTTCACTAGCACTCTCATGTATGTGACCACCTACATGTGTGTGTGTGACCTCATCCTGTGTGGCTGGCTCCTCTGCAAGACACTGCAAAGGTGCATGGGCCATAGGGTGAGGCACTGTCCTGTGCCTTAGTGTGCAGCCAGCCACCCAAAAAACAGTTGGTCTCCCAGCTAGGTAGGGGGAATGTGACCTTCACACCAACCCGGGGGTGCAGCCCCTCTTAAGTCCCAGCCTGGCTCCTGCTGCTGGTTAGAACACGGTTTTCCTGAGCCTGAGGGACCAGACCCTGCAGGCAGCTAAAATGAAGACCCTTGGCCAATGTCTGAAGGAGGAGGGGAGGCTGTTGTGTGGCCGTGTGTTGAGGATGGTGCTGTTGATCAGGTAGGACCAGAGCAGATATTGGATGACTGACTGTTGGGCTGAGTAGCAGGGCCCGTTGAGCTACAGGGGTCTGTAGGGTTACTGTTAGGCAGAATAGTGGGGGCCATTGGGTGGCAATGGGGCTGCCATGGGGATGAGAAAGGGGCCCATTGGGCTGAGGAGGTCTGCTGGGTGACCACTGGGCTGAGTAGTGGGGGCTGTTGATTGGCTGCCAGAGGAAGCCATAGAGATGAGAAGGGGAAGCAGTCGGGTTGAGGAGGGGGCCGTTGAACTCAGGGGAGGTGTTGAAGCGGTGGCATCTGGGCAGCTGTTGGCCTGAGGAGGGAACCGCTGAACGGGACGGGGAACACGGGGTGACTTGGGCACAGTAGCGGGGGTCGTTGACCAACCGCTGGGCTGAGAAGGGGGCGCCGTTGGGTTGGAGAGCGGGGGCGCTGGGCTGAGGGAGCCGTGCGAG
>VXBZ01001469.1:212530-272726 GCA_013399135.1 Heliornis fulica
CACCGCAGGCTGCACGGCGGGAGCTGGGGTGTGGAGGGGGACCCGACACCGCGGAGGTCCGGCCGGCCGAACGGTGCCTTCCCTCCGTGTGGGTGGCAGTGCTCAGCTCGTGGCGCCGGACGGCGGTCAGAGGGGGCCGGGGCAGGACGGCCCGGGGTGTCCGGGCTGAAGAAGGAGAGCTTCCCCGCAGCAGATCGAGTGTTCCACCGGGAGAGGCCCGCGGCGGCCTGCGGGCCCGCCGGGCCTCGGAGCCCAACCGTTTCCCAGCTCCGCGCAGCCGGCCAGGGCCCGCGTCTTGTCGGGGTTAGGGGCTGCGTGCCTGGGCGGCGCCTCGCAGCCCGTCCAGTACTTGACTTTCACGTTGTGGTGCAAAGCCTGACTCCTCGGCGACACGTAATGCGCTGGTCTGTATTGGGTGCACTGTGGTCAACACACGCAGTGACCATGGCTCTGAGTTAGCAGCACACGGCTGAGTTCATGTTTGTAACGGTGATGGTCCCTCAAAGGCTTAAAGCTTCACCTGAGTGTTCTTGTACTGAGCAAAAGGCCTTTGCCTGACCGCAGCGGACCTTTGAGAACACAGAGAAGTCTGTTTCGTTGTCTATACGTGTGAACTAATATTCACCCACTAATGAATCTGCCCTTTAAAAATCCCATGAGACAGTGAGTTGGAATTTAAGCTCACTCACCCATCGTTTTCACATCTGATGTTTATTTAAATGTGATGCAAATAATGTAACAGTCGCTTCAAAATGCTTTTTCAAGCAACATTCTTTGCTTGCAAGTGTGAAGAAGGGTATTATGGTCAGCGGTCCCTTACTTCTGAGGTGTACACGGGTAATGAAACCAGGAACAATAATTTCGGGTAGCATCGGTGCTGTGGACAAGGATGATAGAGCTGGCAAGTACAGTCCCTCTGTAACCATCATGTCATCTTTCTGAGATGCATGATCTTGCTTTTCGATTACAACACATGCTGCATGATAGTGCTCACATTATTTGGCTTTTTCTGACCATTGCAGGTGGCCCAGAACCTGATGAAATAGTAAATAACAGCAAACTACATTAGTTGCCTACTCTGTTACGTTGTTGTATTAGGTTATTTGATGAATATTGGCAACATTGAACTATCAGAAATTTTCTTTGATGACTCTATATTGTAGATGTGTTCAGAGATTTTTAATTTAGTCTCTTTGTAGTAATCATGACCATTGTTTTCATAACGAAATAAAAAAATTCATAATCACAAACATTATTTTCCCCAGTGACAGATATTGTAAAATTGTAAATCTGCAGCAAACTCTTAGAGATAGTAGTTATTTTATCCACTGTCTTGTAATTTACAAATCTTACAAATGGATATATTCTGCAAAATCATATTTCTTGTTACTTCTATGTCTGCGCTAAATTTATTGAGTAAAATCTGCACCTATCATTTCATTATCTCATGTTGATATTTACTCTTTAGACATTTTAGAACAACATTAGTGTTGTCCTTGACCTAATTTCCCAATTTTTTAAAGTCTATTTAAAAAATAACAGTGTCTTGGGAGATTTATTTTTAAACTTTGTGAGGAGTTGCAAGCTTAATGATACACCTTGTTTCTTGCAGGCTGTGACACATGGGTTCCATCTTAAGTTGAACTGCCACAATTTGTAGGGATCCAGGTGTATTTGAAGTCTAGCTGGGATCTTCATATAGGAGGTCAGATTTCTTGTTTGTCTAGGCTTTGGTTGTTTGGGTTAGTTTTTTTTCTCCTTTAATTGACCTTATCTAGTGGCAGGTTTCCTACAGAGACAGCCTTGTTCATAAGAGTGTTCGTTGTTCTTCAGCCATTAACATATATAATCTATTTGAAAATGTTCAAGTGTAAGGCCTAGGCATTTGAAAAACAATGATTTTCCCACCAGCCGTGTTTCAACTTATAACTAGAATAAAATACTCTTGGATGGCACCTTTACTCTTTCTTCATGGTTTTTTTTATAGGACATCAAGATCTCTAATCTGTTTTGTTAGTCTGATACTACTTTGTAGCAAATGTTGATCTCTGCTGGTGTAAGATATCTAAATATGATAAGCCATTAGTAACTCTTTAAAAGTAATGCTTTATTTTTCTGTATTCATTTCTGCTTTTGTCTACTTAGTGTTGGCTTTGTGATTTTAATATTCCAGTAGAGTAAATCCTTGCTCTGGATTTAATCTGTGTCAGTATTTCTTAATAAGTCAACAATTCAGCTATGCAGAAGATGCCTCTGTCATCCAAGTCTCCTGGTCAGTTGGGTTATAGACCTCACAGGAGCTACTATGACTTTTTTTCAACCTGCGTACCCTCAGAGTCTACCACAGGACTGCTGCACACACACCTCTCTTGTTCCTCTGCTACATGCCCTTCTGTTAGTGTTAAGATCGACCGTGCTCAGGGTGCATACTTGGAATCAAAAACTTGGGAGCATATCCAGGTCTTAGAGCTTAGCAATAGGTTAAGGAAGTCAGTGGGAGTTGGTGTGCCTGTGATAAATGAGGGACAACTGTAAATTCCCTGTCGGTATGTGTAAGTTCTACTGTTACATACAGGACAGAAACTTACTGATTTACTTTGGTATTTTACCACAAGATCTAAGAATTACGTTTTTTTTTACTATTTTTAAAACACTATTATCTGCTATAGGGAGTATACCAATTACATTTTAGTACTACCTGTGTTATACATGTAGCTAGCCGTTGTAGATGATACATGATTATACATATATGTTTTTTGTGTTTATGGCATAAACAAGCATGTTGCTCATTGTTGAAATGATATTTTTATATATTGCAACAATAGAGCCAATGCCAAAACACTCCACCAAATGAAAATCCATTAGGAGCTAAAGTGACATTATACGGTGAAGGGTTATTTATGAAGACAATTAGCTCCATATATTGTTCTAGGTGTAGCAAAAGTAGTTTATACAATACAATATAAAATGGATTTTCTGTAGTAACATTGATTTATATGCATAAATATTTATAAAAGTGTACAGCAAGCCTTTCCTTATGCACTTCAGAATTCTTGATAATGGTAGGAATTCAACCCATGTTAGAGATTGGAGTACTTTAGACAAGTGAAGTGAATTCTCTAGTATCACAGTATGTGTTGTTGACCAAAACAGAGAGTAACCAGAGATACTGTTACTTGAGATATCTTGTGTGATATAAGCAGAAAGTAGTCATACTTTAAGACATATGTTATTCTGGAAAACAATTTATTATTAAATATTAGAGAACATTTAATAAAATCTGCAATTTGGGGCTCAAATTTGCTTGTGTCATCACCTGTGATGTAGGATTTTAGCCTGGTTTTCATTTACAGCATCTCATTGCCATTGATGTAATTCAAGTTTGAGAACATTGTACTTCATCTTTCCTATGAGAGTATGAGCAGCTGCATCTTTAGTGTATAAATGCTGTTAAGGTAACAAAAATGGTAAATTATGAAATATGTTTGGAATTCATTATATCTTTAATGAGGAAATTGTGAGATAGTACTAGAATAAGTGATGGCTTGTTTACAACTGAACTGTTGTAGGCAAAAAATATTTCCAGTTTATAGTAAGATTTTTGTCCATTCATTCCTGAAAAGCATTCAAAGAGTAAGCCACCCCATGTGTGCTACTGGAGGATTCTAGTCCTTATCTGGAGAGAGTTAAGGTGCATGATGCAGCCCTTTGCATTAGCAAAAAAACAACAGCAGAATGTTATCTAAGTTCCTTACAATAGGTTGCGTTGTGTACTGAGGGACACGATTGTACAAGTGCTAGGAGAGGACAGAATGACCTCTTGTTTTAGATATCGGTTTGTATGTTGTGTTATAAATTTTTCGTGGTGGGTTCAGTAAGGTCATACGTGAGTGCCCTCCTTGAATTTTCCTGGCCTGGCAATTACAGAATTTTCCCTCCTCCTAATAACTTACCTTAGAGGAGAATCTTAAGAATTGGCCCCTGACACGCTAATAAATCTGCAACACATTTGGCAACAGAGAGCAAAGTTCAGAATTGCTTAAATTGCTTAGGAGCAGATGGGAAACAGGCAGCTTGGACACATGAATTTGGTAGAGAGCAATTACTGCTCATTGTATGGGCTCAGTCAGTTTTCCAATTGATATGACATCAATTTCAGTAATTTGACTGCTCTTCTGCCTAGTCTATTTGGTGTTGATGGGCAGGGGAAGGCATGAATTTTCTTGAAGCTTCCACTTAGGATGTATTTTTTTTTTTTTTATGTCTTGTTTTGATTTCGTTTTGGTGTGTGAGGTCAGGGTAGGCTGTATTCTCTGTACAGGGAAGAGTATAAAATACTGCAGATTCTGCTGTTGCTCGGTTTCTTCATTCTTCTTTCTTCTTCAGTTTCTTCATCTTGCTTTGTTGCCATCATGCATTTCACAGAATAATATGAAGTTACAACAAATTAAAAATCCAAATTAAGAATAAATGTAGGGTGATGACAGTTTTTTAGGTGGTTTAAGGAAAATCTTTGTCTCTCTGGAATCCGTGACTAAATTGCCCTGACAAGATCATGCCTTGATCTGGCTGTGGTCATTTTACTGTGCAAAAAATTATTTCTTAGTATACAAGAAATGTTCTGAATTTTAATTGACATATTTGAATTGTTTTCTTTGGACCTGTTTCTTGCAGCTTCTTTTTGAGTAATGCGCTACTGGTGCAAAGGGCTATTTTTTAATATAAAAAATCTTTTGTTTTGCTTGTCTCTTTCTCATGTGAGAGATTCCTGGTGTCGTTTAAGTGCTCTGCAGGCTTTTTCTACTGCTCTCACCTGATGCTGTGCTTAAAATGCAGACAAAGCTGAAAGAATCAATATACGTCCTGACATCATATTTACTGTTATGGAGTGTAAATGATGAAATGCTAATAATACCACTGAATGCTAATTTCACACTGGTGATTCAAAGACAGCAGAGAGTGTTTTCTGTGAAAAGGAAATGGCATGGGGAAGGCTTTATCGTCACTCTAATATCAGTACTTTTGAATTTCTGTCTTTCATTGCAGCATATCAGTACATCAACCCTAGGCCATCTTGTGCCATCAGAGCAGCTGAGTGTCTGACACAGTGCGCTGCACCTCAAACCATAGCGTGGAGCAGCTGAAATGTCCTGCTCTCACCCCTCTGTAGTGTACTGCGTATTCCCGTGTCCTGATGGACTGCCACAGGCGCATTGTGGCTGACAAAACCTATTAGTACTACCATTGAGATAACTATTGCCTTGGAGCCAGTTCTGTTAATTAGATAAAATACTTCTGTTAAGTGGGAAGAAGGAGGGAAGTGAAAAGAAAAATAGAGGGAAGACTCACCCGATGTGTTTGTTGTCCTGTCATTGGGGTGAGCCTTCAGAGTACCAGTACAGTGTGTGAATGGAAGAGAAACTACTGAAGATAAAATCATTGGGGTTTTGTTTCCATCCTTTGAACCTGAATTGTTAGGTAGTATCTCAGGTGGTCTCTGCTCTGACCATTGAAGGGATTGCTTGTTAGAAAGATAATTGCCTGTGAAACGCTTCCGTCAGTGTAGAGAGAGCACCCAACTGTTGCTTATGCTGTGATGGCGATAGCCCTCCAGAAGCAACTCTTGGCATATGTGTAAAGGAGCCCTTGGTGGTGTCTCACTGGGGTTGGGAAGTGTGTGCTGTAAGGGAGTGTATGAAGAGTGTGCAGAGCCAGGCTCTCCTGCCTGTTCCCAGAAGAGCCCCCCCAGTTGTTAAATCCATCCAGTTGAAATAACTGAAGTTACATATAATTTATTTTTTCCCTGTGCATGATTAAGTTCTGAAACATTGCTATAGGATGTTTTGGATGCCAGAAACATTTTTTCAAAGGGAGGTGGGGGGGCTAAAAATGCTTCTGGGTAGTCTAAAAATGGTTCTGGGTGGATTCTAGATGGAGAAGGCTGCAGTGCCCCACATGCTAATCATGTAGGCCGCCATAGGCATTTCAGACTCAAATTCGTGGCTGTTGGGGGAAGCTTACACCAAGGGAGAATACTGTTGGTTTGCCTTTCCCTGTTTGTATTGTTAAGAATGCATTTGTGCCAGAGGCCAGAACCCTATGCTTCCATATGGCCATTACTGCCTTTGTTTTCTGACTACCTGCATATGGGTATAGAGCTGCTGAACTCTGTCTTTGCATTTGACTTCCAAGAGCAGTCTTAGTTTATGTGGGCAGGTCAGATGCTACAGAAGAATTCCTTTAATCTCCTGTGTTTTTCCCATTTAAGCCATTTTTCCATTGTCTGGGGTTTCATACAGGATAAAACTAAACATGCACAGAATGGGTTAAAGGAAGTGGGTGGTGGTGAAGAGGAGCAGAGAAGCAGAGCAAGGGATCTGGGAGGATGGACAGGGCTGGAGGTCAGGGGCAGTGTGGATGTTTGCCTCTAAGGCTGTGTCCATCACTTCCTCTCCTGAAGCAGCTGTTCCTCCCCCTCTCCTTGTGCTGCCTTGGTGACCACTGTTGAGCTTTTTAGGGTGCTGTGAACAGACATGGATGAGGGTGCTTGATCGTTTGGCAGTGCTTGTTGCTACAGCAGCTGTTCCCCATCTGTGTGGAAGGGGTGGTGGCCACAAGCTGCCAGCTGGACCATGCTATCACAGAGACTAACAAGCTTGGTTTGCAGAATGAATCAATAATTAGAGTTGGAAAGGACCTCTTAAAATCATCTAAAGATTCAGGTCTCTGACAGTTCAGGATCTCAACTGAGGAAAGGTGGACTGGTTTGGTCCTCCAGGCTTGTGCTTCTGACTGGCCAGGTATGATGATGGCTTGGTGACAGCATACTCTGTCAGTTCTTTCCAGTATCTATGGCAGTTGGCTAGACACACAGCAATTACCTAGATGAAAGGTAACAAAGATTAAAGTGGTGAAGTAAAATCACCATTAAACAAGTGGTTGAAGAGCCTCCAGTGCTTCCAAATTACAGGACACAGCCATGAAAGGAAGAAAAAAAAGCAGTTAGAAACCGGCTCAGACTGATGTACTTTTATTTCAGTGTCAGTTTTTTCTTTACATCTCCAGATTTAATGTATATGATATCCCTGATATCAGACTCTAAAACATGCGTCCAGTCTTCAGTGTGAAGGTGGATATAACCAAGTAAAGCTGTAGAAGAGAGTAAATATGAAGTTCTCATTTTCATCCTTAGTAACGTGAGTGTGTTGTCAGGAGAATCTGAGCTTTAGAACTCAAACATTTCTCTGAGCATTTAAGAAAACTGACCTGAAAGTAAAAGAGGACCAAGAGACTGAGACTGACAGAGAAAAGTTCTCACTGAGTTTGGTTACTGCTTGTGGGGCTCTAGATCTTCTGAAACCCCTCATCTTAAAGGCTGCTTCCTTTAAGTGCAGGTCTGTGCTTCCATGATTCTCCATTGGACCGAATCTCCAGTATATATCCTGCTTTCTTTCTCGAGTGCCTTTTGGGACCATTAAACCATGCCCTCCCTTCAGACTGAATAGTTCTCTGCTGAGCTCTCTGCCTTTGTCACTGAGAATAGGATTAAACAGTCCAGTTCCTTTGTTACTTCACTGTATCTGAGATAAAATGCTTCCTATTAACTATACACGGCATTCCGCAGTCTTTTTCCACACAATGCCGGTGTTGCTGAAGGTGAAATCAGCAGCTGTTGGGGCACAGTTCTTTGCAATGTAAAGGTTTAGAAAAGCAGTGGTTGAGGTGTACCTAAAATATTGTTGTATTCCCATCTGCTGCTTCTGTCTTCTTCTTTTTCCTCCCACACCAGTTCCTATTAAAATATATGATGCTGTTGACTTGTGTCCCTAATGATTTAGCATTTTTCTTAGCTAAACTGAAGCCAAAACCCAAAGGATGACCCTTGAAGGGAAGCTGCACTAGGTGCTGTGCTAGAAGCAGTGTGATGCCGTTTTGCATGAAAGCATGAGCTGGAAGGCAGAATATTTTGTAGTGCTTCGTGTTCTCATTTGCAGCTCTTGCAAATGCAGGGCTGTGGTGGGACTTAAGGCTTAGCTTGCACTCTGTGTATTACTTATGCCTTCACCAGGTTGGAGTAGTTCCTATAGAATTCCTTTGAATATACAGCTATACTGAGGTAACTGAGTAGCAAGGCACTCAGAATGTTGCTTTTAATGTGTCCTCATACATTTTTTGTTTGGTGTGCTAATACTTTTTAATAGATAATATTCTTTGGTTTTAATACCCTCGTCCCTCTTGGGATTGGGTGTGTATGTGTGCGTTGAGTGTGCCAGTGAGTTAACTCACTTTAGTGACCAGACTGAAATACAAACAAAAGATGACTTGGACCAAAAGCAAAATCAGATCAGCAGCCCCATGCGAATCCTTAGCCTACCATGCGACTACCCCTTGACAAACTGTGCTCAGGCAAGAGAAAACCAAGGGCCAGGAAAAAAAAAAGAAAACCAGGGATGTGACTGGTCAAGAGTGAGTTGTATTGGCAGAGCTGTATTAGGAAGATTAGCCACCATCTGCTCCCACTAATCCTGCACCTGGCTCTAGACTGTGGCACTGTTCAACCAAGTGATGATCTTTCTCAAAATACTAAAGAATAACAGGGTTAAGTAACAGGGCTCTACAGTCTCCCAAATGTTCTGCTTCGTTTTTAGTTCTGTAGTAGTCCCTGTGAAATAATTGCATGTAGTCCTATAAAATGTTCTTGTCATATTTGTGGATTTAATTTTTAATTAAAGAGAGCACATTGGTTATGAGTTAGTGATACTGCTTTTCTTTTAACCTTTTAAGATCTCTTCATGACTTTTTACTGATGTTTGTGTTAAGCACCACATTACTGTACCATGGTTGACAATATTTTACTCATCTTGTTTTGGTTAGATAATTATTTTTGCAAACTAAAACACCTGGGATATATATTTCTGTGAGTCATTCTTGATAGTTGTAGTCATCGTTAACTCCTTTTGGCTTCTCTGATTTCTGGTTAGCATAGAGCTCATCCTGTTCTTTTGCCTCCTGGTGGAGTGGCAGAGCAGTCTATGGCACTGACCCAGTTGTGTGTGAGATTAACCTTTATTCATAGTGAAACCTAGGAAATTCCACTTGGATAAAGGAACTTCAGTCAGTGTGATGGGAGAGGGGGTGCAACAACTGTCAGCAACCATTGCTCCTCTTAAGAAGCTCTGAGCAGAGCCTAAAGGGCATGATAGAGTGAGGAGCAGCTGTTGAGAATGGTAAAGGTGTCCCAGACATGAAAATACTATCTCAATGATGCAAAGGCTTTGAAAGCATTAAACATCCTAAGTGTAGTCTAAACATTATAATTTCATGAATTTTTTTTAGTACAGGGTTCATAATTTTTTAATGGAATATGTGTTCACAAGCAGAAAAATTGATTGCCACATCTTTCATATTTGTACAGCGGTCTCTTTTGCCTGCCTTTGCATGCAGTAAGACGCCTTTTAAATGCTGTAATTGGAACTGGCCTCTTGGCTGTAGTGGCTGCAGCAGCACATAAGCAGACAGTTCAGGTGAGTTTACTATGCCAGGAAGAGGATGGAGAATGGGAGTTACGGATTTTTTTTTCATATGTGTTTTTCTGTATTATTGATTGGAGATAGCAGCTTTTTCACTAGCCATGTTTCTTTGGTCATTTTCATAATACTGCTTTCCTCTGTTCATGTCTACAAAAAACAGATAAAGCTCCATGTTACATTCAATAGGTAGAGTTCAACATAGCCCTTTTCAGACAGTGTGCAGGCAATGACTGCTGGTTTCTTTTATGTTAGGTCTTAATTCTCCAGTTTCTCATGGACCGCAGTGGGAAAATCTAAGTTGCTACTCATTGCCTGTCCATTGGCTCTCTGTCCCTAGCAGTTAAGTGAGAATGCTACCCTGTCAGTGCTGTCCAGCCAGGTTGCATCTGCAATTCTTGAGCTGGCAATTGATTGTTTTCCTGGAATTATAGACAAAGACTTGGGTGTTATAGCAGTCAGAGGGTTGTGGCAAGCCACCTTTCTGACTTGGCAGACAGGCATCATACTTTGTAAGCAGCTGGACAGGCAGCCTAGCGAGCATGTGTGTAGAAAGGGTGGGTTATTAAAGGCAAAATTTCCTGGACAAAAGTATCTAAATGACTGTGCCCTACTTATCCAACTGTGACCTGGATTAATGAAAAGGAGAGTTTATATACCCTTAGAAGATGTTTTCTTTTCTGTCAGTACAGGTGGTCCATCTGAAGCAAGCCAAAATAAGCTTCCTCACCTGGGTAACGGCCTGAATAGGTTGGCAGGGTGTGAATCTATTTTCAGTGTGTTTAAAGAAAAGCGTAACAGTTTGCCAGCATACAGCCTTTAATTTGTTTTTTCTTAACAAGTTTCTTTTTCGACCATTGAGTTAGGCTGTGGCCTAATAATTTTTTTTTCTTTTAACTGTAGGGGGTTCTAAGGCAGCAAACTATTAATAGTGAAATATTGGTTTGGAAGAACACTAATGCACAGGGGATTCTAGAGCAAACGAGGCAATGCTGTCAATGGTTCAGATTGTTCTTAATTACAATAATGGCATTATAGGAGCTGCAGTTGCTGTCGGGCACAAAAGAAGATAATGATAATGTCAGAGTGCTCAGAGTAAATGCAGTATAATGTATTGCAGTACTGGATTCAAAAGATGATATGCCTAACTTGTCGTCAGAGTCCATGAAGAAGAAGAATAATGGTAAAAGGCCAGAACAGTTTTTGTTGTAACTGTGTAGTTCAGAGATTGGGTTTTGTTTTGGCTTTTTGGGGGGCTGGTGTTTGTTTGGGTTTTTGTTTTCATGGCCTATGCTTTCAGGTTTAAGAAGAAATGTCAGGTCTTGTGTGTTTAAATGATGTGTATTGATTTTACTACATGGTATGATCACATCTGTCCTCCCCACTCGGAATAAAGAAAGTCACCCTTGCTTTAAGAAGGAAACGTGTTCTTGGCTCACGATGCTCATATCCTCAACACATTTGATACTGGCCCTGTTAGAATAAAAGAACATGAATATAGTGGATTTGCCCCTGAGTCAGGATTTGCCCTAGTAGCCTCTGGAAATCTGTCCACTTGTATTTGATGCACGTGATCCCTATTTTATAATGAGACAAAAGGTGATGTTTCAAAGCTGGATTTAAATTTTATGTCTAGAGGCCAAATCTGAACTGTAGCACTTACAAACATTGTAAGACTGTATGCTGTGCACTCAAATTCATTACTGTAGAGAGTTTACTGTTTTACTGCAAAATAAAACATGCAACACTCATGGTTTTGGGTTCTTGTCACTACTTTGTTTTGATTCTCGGTTATAGGTAAGAACAGGTAATAAACTGAGAAATAGCCGTGGTGTCCTTATACCATGAGTGTTCATGGTGACAGTGTCTTGCATACTTCCTAAAAATTTATTTCAGTGTGGGTTGGATTGGAAAAAAATAATCATCATCCAGTTAATTTGCATTTTTATTATTTTGTTCAACTGACTTGAAACAGTTACTTAGAAATGAAACAATTTGTATAGATTCCAAATAAATATTTTTAGGAGGAGTTGTCTCATGCACTGAACGCCCCTGTGCTTTGCAAAGAAGTATTTTCTAAGCGGAGAGTGGGTGCAGGTGCTGTGTAAGGCACAAGGTGGCTCCAGTTCACGAGGAAAGCTGGTGCGTGAGTAGAGCAAGTGCCAGGAATTAGTTCACAGGAATCAGCTGGAAGTGTGTCAGAATGGAGCTCAGCATTTTGCCGTACTGCTGGTCTGGTATTTTCGATATGAACTGAATCTTACTGGGTCTTTGGAATAAGACCGTATCTAGTCCTAGAGCAGGGCTAATAAATTCAGATTGCATTTTGCTTCCTGTATTTCATTTTCAAAGGAGTTACCCGAGTGGATTTTATCAGACGTTTCAAGCGAAGATGTTTTTGTCCAAGCCAAAGGCTAACAGCTCTATGTGCAGAACAGCATTCCCAGGATAAGCTACAGAGAAAGCAGAGCTGGTGTGTACAGAGAGAGTAGAAACGCAAAGTAAGCCAGGTAGAGGATAAAACAGCATTCAAAGCTTTTTATCTAGCAGGTCATTAAAATCTAACGGCTAGGGGAGTGAACAGAATAAGTTGATAAGAAACCCCATATTATAACCAAACAATCAAAAATTATTTGTGTCTGTTGTTCATGTGTTCTGTAATAACAGCATTTTTGTTTTCAGAGGCTTATGGAAGTGAATTACTTGTCTGTTTTTATTTCCAGCATAATAATGATAGCTGTTAATAGTCTGTCCTTTCACAGAACATCTTCTTTTGAGTGTTTTTTACACCTGAGAGTTTTTGAGTGAGGGCAGGAGGGGAGAAATATTTGTTCTACTTGTAACATCTGCTTGGGGTAACTGAGGCAGATGAAGGTTTGAGTTGATTTACTCAGAAAGTCAAAACGGGTAGTTATCTCCTGATTACTAAGTGCTTTGTGCCATTCAGTTTTTGTTTGGTTTTTTTGTTTTTGGTTTTTTTTTTTTTTGGTAACTCTGTTGCATGTCTTAGTATGGTTTAGAGTTTTATACAAAATTAAAATTTTAAATTTTTTTTTTTAAGCCACACATCTAGTTTTTAATATTTTTGTTAGTGTGAACTAGCCAGAAGTTTTCTGGGTTTTGCATTTTTCTTTTGCTTTACATAGTGCTGCAGCAGGCATTATATTAGATAAATATATGAAGCAATAGCCTTGCTTATTGTGATCTTTGCTGCTGTCCCAAAGAAGGAGGATTTGATTAAGAGGTTTAAGCTATTTTACCTTAATTAACAGTCTTTCTGAAAGTAATGTTAGGTGTTAAATTAATTAAAATAACGTGGCAAAGTTACATTTAAAGTCTTGAAGCTTGTAGTTTTCTATTCTAACATCTAATAAATACAGAAAAACAGATTAGGTACAAAACCTACACAGAGTTACTAATTCTTGACTTTGTAGATTTGGTTTTTTTTTTTGTTTTCCAAGATAATTTTATCAAAAAGTTAACAGTGGACATAATTACAAGTAGTAACTCCTCATATTAGATCTAATTCCTCTGTTCTTCATTCAGACAGAAAGCCCATTAGGTCAAAGAAAGTTTTGACTGAATAAGGAATACAACAACTGGTTCTAGTTTTAGTACATATAGGGCCAGATTGTGGGTCACAGCCAGCTTGAAAGTGTAGAGCTCCAGTGATTCCAGATCTTGTGCATAATAGGCAGATCCTTCACACTGTTATGATGGTACTTTATTAACATGTCAAATACAGAAGAAAAAAAACCTGACAATTTTATGGCTGCTCAGAATCTTATTAGTGTGTCTTATTGTTTTGTGTTTCTGAGCTGAAATTATGCAAATATGTCTTCAAAAACATTTCCCTGTTTTCACGAGAGAGTGAAGAAAATAGAGTAATCAAAAATTGGAATTAAATACTCAAATACTTTGGCCAATTAATAAATCTGCAGTTGCAGAATAGAAGGTCTGTGGGATGGAGCTGGCTCTTAACTTAATGTTAACTTACATTTAATTAGCCAGACCAGATGGAAGCTGGCTAAGCTTCGCATGAAGGCTTGTGGGAAAAAGACATAATCTTCCATTTTGTCAAAAGAACTAATACCACAGATTAAAGGTCGGTGTTCTTTTCAGAATTTAAAGAGTGGATGCATAGTGGTTGATGGCAAGAAACAGCAAGGGCACTAACAAATTAGCTTAACCCCTAGATGACTAGAATATCAGCTCTGCTTCATTTGATTCCCCAGTTCAAACCATTGGTCTCCTGTTTCAGTAATAAATCCCAGAGAGTTAAAAATGTCTGTAAATTTTATTCTTTTGTCAGGAAAGTAGAGTCATATCTAGGCAGTTAGCATGGATAGAGAGATGAAGCTTTGGGAAAGATTTTCTTACTCAACCCAGTAAAAATTCATGCTGTTCAGATGCTAAGCACTTGGGATCAGTCTGACAAACCACTTAATTCCTCGTTTAACAATAAGCATGCAAGTAGACAATTCAAGTAGACAAGTCAAGAAACCATTCATGTGCTCAAAGAGGTGCATGCATGGATCAAATCAGTGTGCAGAGCTTAAGGACTAAATCAGGCACATACTATGTTAAGGCTTGAAAATATAGTAGGAAGAGTGAAGTGGATCTGTCAGACTGAACCTTGGGCATAGCTGCAAGAAGTTACACATTTTTAAAATGAGGATTTTAAAAAGAGAAAGAAAGGGATTAGGCTTTTGCTAGTTGTGTGAGCATTTGGGGATTGAGGCTTGTGGTTTCACTGAGTTAGGAGAGAGTTCGTTTTGAAGTGGAGAATAGTAACTTACATACCAAGAAAATAAGGAAAATTTAGCATTGCCATGAAACATCAAATGCAATACTGCTTGTGCAGAAAGCGAGGTAACTGTCTGCATTAGGTAATAATAATTATAACTTTGGTCTGCCATCTTTGCATATCTTATTTACAGTGGAAATGCTTGCTCAAAGTCTGTCTTGGGAAAGGAGGCTGGGAATTAGGCACCTGCTTTTTGAATCAGCTTTATGTCTATTTTCATGTCCAGCAATAGAGAATTAAGTATCTGGTGGACTTTACCAGCTGAGATCAACCACCAGCTCAACCTACCAGCTCAACCACCTGTTGAGCTGGTAGGTGTCTTCTGGACACCCAAATACATACTGGATCTGGGTGCCTAAATAGCTGCTTAAGTTCCCACAATGTGTAATCCCCTGTAACATGGTGTATTTTTAAACACTTTAAAAAAAGCCTTTCAAAGTATTCTAGAGCTTGCTTCTACTTTATAAAAGTTCTTTGGTACTAGACCATCTTGCCTAGTTTGTCACATCTAAACTTTCTCATAGTGGCCAAAAATACTCTACCAATTGACAGTTGTATCAATTAAGTAAAATCCTTTGGATAAGATTGGGTCAGTTCTTACGAAGAGTAGAGTATTTGTAAATCATAGCATGGCCAAATCACGGAAAGAACCTTAAAACTAATCTAGTTCCAACCCCCCTGCCATGGGCAGGGACACCCTCCACTAGACCATGTTGTCCAAATCCCCATCCAACTGGCCTTGAACACTGCCAGGGAGGGGGCAACCTATTTTCCTGGGCCTCAACACCCTCATAGAATTTCATCCTAATGTTTAATCTAGGTCATCTTTTAGTTTGTCTTTTAGCCATTACCCCATGTCCTGTCACTCCATGCCCTTGTAAACAGTCCCTCTCCACCTTTACTGTAGCCCCTTTAGGTACTGGCAGGCTGCAGTAAGGTCACCCGGGAGCTTTCTCCTCTCCAGGCTGAACAAGCCCAACTCTCTCAGACTGTCTTCAGGGGAGAGGTGCTCCAGCCCCCGATCATCTTTATTCTGATCATCTTTGTTTAAATCTTCAAATATCAGTTAATAATAGGTGTATGTGCTTACCGACAGTTCCAAGAGAGAGGGCTAGGGAACGGAACAAATATGAAAACTCTGCAACCTGTTTATGATTGCCTTATCTAGATAGAGATTTGATATGCTGAGGTGAGGAAATATGTGCTGCTGTTTACTGTAGTAAACTTAGAGTATGGATAAACAAAATTCTCCAACTACATGCTCTGCAAGGTGCACAAATGTTAAAAAAAAAAAGAGGGAAGGTTGTTCTGTCAGCCAAACTGAAGTACATATGGATTTGGAATCCTACCAGCTACTTTGAAAGCAGTATTCACATGTATGAATGTCGATGCTTTTGTCTGTTTTCTCATATTTAAATAACTATGTTCTCACAATGGGCAAAGAAGAATTTTACTAGTCACTATTTACTAGACCACATTTATCTACACTTACCAAATGGTGGCGTTGGTGACACCACAGTTATTTTCCATTCTGAGTTACTGACATATTTTGGATACCACTTGGTGACAAAATATTTAAAGAGAACAGTAAATTTAAAACCAGCTGTAGTTGCAGATGATGGAATTAGCATATACTTATCAAGTGGCTCACTTCAGCTGTTATAAACCCAGAGAAGTACAGGTGTTTGTAGTGCACTTTTGGGAGAAGTGTAGGTTGCCATGAAAATATTTTGTGCTTTCCTTGTCAGATAAAACTTCCAAACTCAGCTTCTGTGTTCTCTCTTCTCCCACTAGCCTCTTATGGAGCGAGCAGTATAGCCCAGGAGGATTTGTCCCAACAAGGTTTGAAGAACACGAGTCATTTGTTTACCTTCAGTAAGCATGTTGGGTATCTTCAGGAGGGAATCACGTTCAGTTTTGTAAGGACACAAATACAAATTCTCCTTTCATTATACTCTGTTACAAAAACACAGTTGAAATCGGAAGAGTTTGGGAGCTGCTCTTCTCATGGAAGTACTGCGCAGTATGAAACTTGCCAAAAACTAATGGATCGTTTGCAGGAAATTGGAAGTTAAAGTGCATGAGTCAGTCTACTTCAGGGCTGAGCAGTTTCCACTGAACTTAAATAATGAATGCCAAGACCTAGAGACAGTAAAATCAGCTGCAGCAGCTTTCTTGAGTTGTTTCATCCGGGCATTGTAGAGGATAGCAGAGGAGTCCTCCTTGTCTTTTAGTTCATGGGGCTTTAAAAGTATTTGCATAGATTGTTGTTCCTGATATTGAAACATTTGCAGAAGCAGCAGCAACCCAAGAGTTTTTTATTTTTGCTTCAGAGCACTTCCTGCAGAGTATGGGATAGAATGTGCAGTTTCAGGGATCTAATCTGCAGAAAATAACCATCTACTTTTGTAATGTCAGTCTCCAGAAAAGGAGAGGATCATTTCTTTATTCAGAAGTGACACATATCAGCTTCATGCTTTCTTCTCAAAGGACACAGGTCATTTACTTCCTGCCATGTTTATTTCAAACATCAGATAAGAAAAAAAACAAAATAAATATAAATAGTTTTGATTTGTAACAGATCCTATGCGTGGAACATATTTGTGCAATACTGCTTTTTACCAGGGTACTAATGAATCTAAGTGTTTGCAGGAATCCAGGAAAAGAATGAGGTGTTCCTGTATATGTACATGGTTTAGTTTTCTTTGGTGTAAGTTACTTTATGTCTGTGTGTGTAGAGTGGTTGAGGTCATGCATGGCCTGCTGGATTCTTTCAGTGGGAGTCCTGTTTTGCAGTTGGTATGGATAGTGGAATCTTCAGAGCATTTCTGAGTCAGAGAATCACTCTGTGTAACAGAGCTTTGGGGCTTTGGGTTCATACAAGCAGTGTGTTAGGACGTAGGTGATGTGTTTCCATCCATTCACAATTGCTCATGGCAAGTGTCACTGCTGAGCTGTGAAGATCACTGTGTACCTGGAGGCACAAAATTACAGAGTAGCTGAAGTTGGATGGGACCTGTGGAGGTTGTGTGGTTCAATGCCTCTGCACAAGCAGGACCACCTAGATCTACCATGTTCAGGTGACTTTTGGATATTTCCAAGGCTGGAGACTCTACAACTGCTCTGGGCAACCTGTACCAGTGCTAGGTCACCCCCACAGTAAAAGTATTCTTCCTGATGGTCAGATGGAACCTCCAGTGTTCTGGTTTGCGCCTGTTACCTATAGGCCTGTCACTGGGCACCACTGAAAAGAATCTAGCTGTGCCTTTTTTACAGCCTCTCTTCAGGTATTCATCAGAGATTCCTCAAGCCTTCTCTAGGCTAAACAGTCCAGCTTGTTCAGCCTGTCTTCATGGGAGATGCTCTAGGCCACTCACATCTCTGTGGCCCTTGTGTCTCTTGGGTAGAAGAGCCCGCTACCAGGCACAGAACTCCAGGTGTGAAGGGGCATGTGCAAACCTGACCCCTTTGTTTCACTGCTTTTCCTCCTTGTACAGCATCCATACAGCTCTTCCTCTGTGGCTTGGACGAGAGTGTGGGCATGAGGTTTTTAGAAAACTGGAGTGCGCTGCCCTATGAAATTCATATGAAGTTGGTCAAATGTTTCTTCGTGAAATCTTGTCTGTATAAGCTCAGTAGTATTTAGGAGAGTTAACAAACCACTTTTTCAAATAGAGAATTGTCCTGGTAGAAGGAAAGAATGTATATTTTTTTGGTTGTTTTTTTTTTTTTTCCCCAACTTTTTTCTTTCTTTTTTTCTTCAGTTAGATGGAAACAGGACTGAGGTTTTCAAAGCCAGCTAGAGAATTTTGCTCTGCTGACTCAATATAACATTCTGTTGCCAAGTTTACTATTTGACTCTGAAAATCCCAACCTGAGATGTGCCCATCTGGGGCATGCTTCCTAAATAATGACTACAGACTCAGCTGTATTCATTTACCTGTAGGTACCAGGGTGCAATTTCTATTCCCTTTGCTCCCAAAAGGGAAGTATTTCCTCTGGGTGTTTCACTGGAGAAGACTATCTGAAGACTCCAGAGAAATCTTACCATTTCAGGCCCTGAAAGAAAAGCTGAATTACATTAGTGGGTATAATTATCTGTCTCTTTTCTAATCTTTATGATCTAAATAGGAATGTTAGACTTTGATTTCTTTTGTTAACTTTATATTTAATATAATAAGCTTTTTAAAAATAAATAGCTATTATCTCTCATATCTGCTACTTAACATAAAAACAAGCAAATGAAGGTCTGACTAGCTCAGCACTTAGTGGGCAGAGATGTACAGCTGCAAACAAGTATGAGATGCATATGATGGGTTTTCAGAGTACTCAGTCAGCCTGCAACAATTTGTCATTGGCAACTCTTTGTATGTAGGTTTACTAAACTGCTTTCCAAATATTTTATTGGGTGAAATTTTCCATTTGGCCTATGCCCATGTGAAATTTTTGGTGTCTTTGCTGTGGTACATAAGGAATCTCTCTGTTTCATTGTGAGCTTTCCAAAGATGATCCCTTAATGTTTGTTGTTTTCTCTGGAATATTGTTTTTTGAGTGTGCATTCCTCTTCACCTTCTGAATGATCACATGGTCCTGAGTGCGCGATTTCATGTACACAGCAGGATATTAGAAAGCTACAGCATTTATGCTGTAGTTTCATTAGTCTTACAAGCTGACTGTGACCCCTGGGGTGTCACCTCCCTTGAGCAAATTCAAGTATCTGAGTGTCCGTGAAATGAATGAGATTGGGAACTGATATAGTTGCAAACTTTTTTACCTCTTTTTATTGACTGTTTAGTTTTAATCTGAAGGTCTTTCCTGGTATGATTTATCACAAGGCCACGTGAATACTTGTGTGAGAGATGATGGTCATACGGGAATGAGAGCAAGCAACAGGTTTGGGAACAAGGCACAATAAATCGCCCATTTCAACAGCAGTGGCCATGGCACAGGTTCTTGCATCAGGTTTGAATATTTGTGTGCCTCAGTTTACAGATATGTGAAGTGGTGCAGTGAGTAGGATTCAATTTGAAAGACCATTTGAGCTTTCTAGATGAAAAAAGTTAAGGGTTATTAAAAGTGACTGTGGTGAAAGGCTTAGTGGACAGGTGTGGCTTAAAGGAATGGTTTGAAATCCAGTAATTTAGTTCTAGGTTTAATTGAAAGTTGTAATCCCAGCAATTGGTGCCAATATCTTCTAGGATTTAAATCTTATGCACTGAAGCATGTAATTTAAGGCTTTACAGAACAGTGTTAGGCATATACGCTTATCGCTCAGGACGTGTTAGCATTATTCCTGTGGAATGCTCTTAATTAAAATCCAGTAGTTGCTTACAGTGCATTTGATGCTTACTCTCATGAGCACTCAGTCACGTTAGTGGAAAAATAAATTTAAAATAAGCATGATCTTTTTGTCAGAGGTACAGTATAATTGGCAGATGCTTTTGTAACTGATGTTATCATCAATATACAGGAGGCAAGAGACTCCTTGTTGATCAAATTATTTCTGTTTTCCAAATAAATGATACTGGCATTAGTATGAGGAAAGGGACTTAAATGGGTACACCACAGAATGGGATGCTTTTGCACCACTAAGCCATGTTTGATTTGCATGTTGTACTTGTAGCCTCTCACACTTAAAAGCTAGTTTTATTTTGAAAAAAGTATGCCCAGAAAAATCTCTTGATACAAAAGTGGAGAATTTTTCTGATTTATTTTTTTTGAGGAAGATTTCACAGCAAAAGTACTTCGTGATGTTAATTATTTTTTTTCCTCAAATTTAACTTTTTGTGTGTGTTGGAGCTCATAGATAGGGTTAATTTTTTCAGTGTGAGCAACCAAAGTTTTAAATAATAATTGCAAGTTTCTGACCCCATTAATCATAAAACTGCCTGACCTATCTTGCATAGAATAACACTGCCTTTTTTTTAATTGTTGAGTCATGAGCATATATTTTAAAAAAAAGTCTTTAAAATCAAAAAAGCTCTGCCTGCATCTTAAAAAGATTCTGTAAGCTAAGAATTTTGCATATATATGTCAGTACATATTACAGTGGGCTTTTGATATAATAACTTCAATGAATATTAGATCCAAATTAGGGTAGACTTTGAAAAAGGATTGTGGGCACATGTTTCTAGGAGTGGCTTGAAGAACTTACTGTAGGGGAAGCTTCAGTCATATGTGCGCTCTACCTATGAACACGATAAGGTGATGTTTCTGGTCAAAGCAAGATGTAGAATTTAAAGCAAGGAACCACTGAATATGAAAATTAAGTTTTGTGTTTACTCCAAAAAACTCCTTCAACTATGCTGTAATCCATTTACTTTGTCTTCCAAAAATATGTTTAGAAATTAAATAAAAAGCATTAAAGTATTTCAGCAAACCATTTGGTTGTTTTTTTTGAGTTGTTTTTTATAGTGCCATTAAAACTTTTTGGGGAAAATAACCCTACAAGCTCTTGAGGACCAAAACCCTTCCCTCTGTTAGAGCCCAGCACTTACTGGGCTGTGGAGCTGTTTAACCCACTCTGTGCCCAGTAATCACAGAGTTAGAGCTGAGAGAACACTGAACAAAGACTGGTGACAAGATTTAAATCTGTCTGTTGTTGAGTTCAAAAGCAAGTGTGTTGTGAAGTCCATAGCCTTTTAAATGTTTAAGCATATTTAACTCGTGTATGTCTGTGGAGCTGTTGTACTTCAGAGCAGCGTGGTGTGCTGCTGCTTTGTATCTCAGAGTGCTGCACAGAGCCCAAGTGAATACTGGCAGTGCCCTCCATGGGCTTAGATTATCTGTGACTGGGTGGGTGGGGAAACTGAGGCACAGAGCTGTGCTCTGGCTTCTGATTCACAGAGTACAGCCAGCTCCAGTGCTTCCTCCACTCTTTGGACTTTTGGATCACTCTGTTTAATCCCTACCAATTTAGCTTCTTTGAGGTTGTTTTGTTCCTGTGTTGCTTTAACATTTTTTCTCCCACCATCCAGCCACTTGTTAATTTATCATTGAGATAAGAAATTGTGTGTACAATTAGCAAAAGCTGCCTTTGGTTGCATTCACGCTTATCCCTCCCTCCCTTCTTTCTTCTAATTCCTGGTGACCCTGCTTTGACTTTAAAGAAATGGCAGGATCAGGCCATTAAGTTGAAGTGAATTATGAAATACTTAACCTTCTTGTCTCCCCTCTGAAACATCAACCCCCCGCATACCAGTTACGCACAGAGGCTTCTTACAGAAAAAGAATAGAGGGCATTTTTTGTGGAAAAATGTGACATCTGAGTGTTTGTCTCTAGCCTGGATTGTGGTGTGTGTAAGAAACAAGAGGGATAAAAGCAGAAAATTAATTTCCTCGTGCTCTAAATCCCTTGTGTCTACCAGGAGCTCTACTTTTGCCATTTTAAAAATGATTTTTTGGTTAAAAATTACACTGCAGGGTTCCACACTTTATTCAAGGAGTTAAAAGTCTGGAGCTGTGCTTGATGAGCCAGATGGTCTTTAACAGTAACATTGTTCATATTGTTTAGATTATCCTGTTGCAAGTACAGTGCCTCGTTTACCTTTTATGGAAGAAAGTGTGGAAAATTGACCACAGATGTAAGTAACCAAGAATGATGGCTGAGGCAATTCTTACCAGGCCTCCCTCTCTAACATGCCTGATCCTGCAGATAAAAATAAATAGAGAAATGTGAGGCAGCATGAGAAATATCTAGTGTTACCTATTTAAGTGTTTAATTTGAGCTCTGTGAGCTACTAAAATCTTTATTTTCTTAGACTGAGATTTCTTCATATTGAACTGGTTTCAGTCTCTCAATGTAGGCAGACTGAATGTAGGTTTTTATCCAGGTACTAAGTAGCACATCATTATATATTTTTTCCATCCTGGTTGAAAAAAGGGGGTGAGAAGAAGCCAACTACACTGACCTCAAACACAGTTTATAGTCCAAAAGTCTTCATGAGAAGATTGGTACCCATTTTGTGCTGTAATGAGAGAGCACAAACTCCCCATTAATATTGATTTGATTGGTATCAGAAGCAAAGGCTGTGCCAAATTAATTAGAGGTAGCTCATTTTTACTCCTCATAATGGACTGCTGAGTTTGTAAAGCATCTTGCAAGACGGTTCCAGATTGAAATAAACTTTTTAGACAGGTATCTCTTTTGTGCAGTATCTGGAATTGAAAGGCTTATTGCTTAAACAGAACAAAGAGAAAATGCTACAAATGAAAGCAATAAAGCCCTGTTTTATGAAGTCCTTTTGTCTCCTATCACTTTTCTTTCTCTCCCTCATTTCCTTCCTCTTATTAGGAGCTGCTGTCAAACTGCATTTACTAACGGCAAGTGGTTCCCTTTGGAGCCCCTAAGCTGATATCGCCGCATTTGCATGCAGGTGCTACTGTGGTGAAGCACAGCCTCTCGCCTGCCCTTTCCCCCTGTCCTGGCAAAGCAGAGATCTGTAATTAGAAACCAACAGGTTTACCGGGTGAGGGCCCAGAAACTGAAAAATCTCCTGTTTGTTCATCAGCATGGGTTAGCTGGCTGGTACTCTTTTAACAAGGTGGTAGATTCCTTTGACTGTTTAAGGCAACATCTTCTTTTTATTACGCTAAACCTTGATTGATCCAGGAAATATTTTCTTTTGCCTCTGCAGTGCTTTTAAACTTAATTCCGACAGCATTGGTTTCTAGATGCATAGGCTCTCAGATCCTCTTTCTAATATTTTTCAAAGGTTATTTTTTAAAAAAAAATTGTCAGGGAAAAGTGTTCTACAGGAATCAGAGGAGGTTGGAGGTTATGCTGAGAACTATATAATCTAGAGTGTAATGTAATATCAGCGGTTAGCACTGAGGAGGAAACTGACTTCTAAGGCAAAGTTGAAACTGTCAATTTAAGGTGCCACTGAGTGGGACAAGAGAGAGTTAATTAGTCCTTTTCATATTTTTAATACCTGCATTAAAAATGTGGTCAGTTGGGTTGGCAGCATGGGACACTGTTTTTCATGGTTTGACTTCTGTTTCTGTTCCCTGCTGAATCTGGAAACCAGGACGTGTTGGACGTACCAGCTCTGGCTCTGTGCCTGTGGTAGTAGCATGGAGAAGGGGGAAGCCATGGAAGTGCAGGTAGGGAGGAAGTGACAGTAGCAGTGCCAGAATGGGAGAGTGGAAATGTGACAACAAACAAGGTGCCACGGAGGGGGGTTGGACAGATGGAGAAGGTGACAGGAGTGTTCAGGAGGTGACCAGCTTGAATCAGGATGAAGTAGGTGAGAGGAAAATGATACTATAATGACTTTGTGAAGCTTAGGGTAGGGGACTGCTGCTGAAGTGCCTGTCTGAGACCAGCAGCCCTTGAGCACTAATCCTGGTTCTGTTCTGAGGCTGCATGCAAGTGACATGAAGCTTAAGGTGCTATTGTAGTTCTTCAACAGCAAAGATATGTGGACATTCATTTGTGCCCACAGTCGATTGATTTGTCACCGAGGTAAGCATCTAGGTTTTGTTTTCTTCTTCCTATTAACACTGTAGAGCAACCACAGCTATGGAGAAGGGTTTGGACACCATTCTGGCTACTATAACAGCCTTGTTAACTTAATTGTCGTTGGGCTGCAGAGATGACAAAGGGCAGGATTTGTCTGGTGTGCTCTGTAGTACTAACGAAAATGGACTCCTGTGAAGAACAGCAAGCTTTTTGGGTCCTTGATTGTGTCTGGAGATGGGACAGAAAAACTAGGATTAACTTGTTCACACGTTTTGCAGCAGAGAGTTGAAACTGATCCAGATCAGTTAGAGGTCAGGTCCTATGCTTGAGCTTGCCATTCATTCATCAGGGGACCCTCACCTGCTTTTTAACTCATTCAGACTAGAAATAAATAGTAAGATCAATTAAAGTCCGAATGCTTTAGAAAGTAGTTCTAAAGCAAGGTTTTCCCTGGATGAACACAGATTTTCATCTACATTAGGCAGCCAACACATGATTCACAAGACCCCTAATTGCCTGTTAGATAAAGCAGAACTATTGATCACTGTTAGTACTCTAGAGAAATAAGGTGGAAATGTTATTGGAGCAGGGCCAGTTGAAGAGAGCAAACAGGAAGAACACCAGTGCCACATGGTGCAGTCTGGACTTCTGTAGAGCCACTACAGAATTGCATGAAAGCTCCATCTTATTTCTAAGCTTTTGTGCTATGTGGGTATACTCTGGAATGGTGAGATAAAAGATAAAAGGTAACTCTACAACCAACAGTGCAAACCGGGTGCTGGTTTTACATCTTTGAGATCTATATTTTAATCCCAGAAATGGTAGTGCCAGGGTTCAAAGCATGTGGTCTGTTCAAGGGGAAATCAGATGGTCAGTATCTGGCTGACCTAACACTTCCCAGAGTGTCCTGCAGGGCTCTACTTGGGTACTGCTTATTTTTGGAGTTTGTCAGTGGAAGTTAATTATTGGTTCTGATCAGCAGGATGGCAGCAAAACAGTAGCATTAATGCTGATGATTTTGTCTGAAAAACTAATTGAAAGTTAGGTTACTGAAAGTGGCATCAGAAATTGTCGGTGTACATGTGATGGGTGAGATCTCGGTTTCTCTGGTATCTGTCTGTGTGTGGCATTTTGACTTGTTGATTTACATCTACAAATGTAGGAGTCGAGGAGCTAAGCCATAGTGCAGAGAGACTCTGAATAGAGCGTGTTTTCTCAGTGGGACAGGAGCCCTAAGCTCTAACAAGCATTACTTCATTTGTAGAACAGACTAAGCTCTTTGGATGAACAGCACTATGTAAATACTGGTTACTTTTGTTTTTAAAGTGATGTACCCTACTACTTCTTTTTTCTGACAGATATGCTGGGAATTTCCTTTTTCACAAACAATGCCTGTCTTGGTAGAAGCCTGTTTCCATGACTAAAACTGTGATGAGAGCATCAACCTAGTGTGGTTCCAGGAATAACCTACACATCAGCCATACTCAGCCAAGAACACAGAGGCTGGTTATTGAGATGAATGGTTTTGGTTAATATGCACCACAAAGTAGAAAAATAGATACCCATATATTTTAGTTCATAGATAATTATCAAGAAGTGGTGTATGGAGAAAAATAATGTATGGTTAGGGAATAGAAATATAAGCCTTCAACTTCCTATCCTGAAAGTATAAATCACTGCAAGTTTTAAAACACTTGCATGACTCATATGCAGAGGTCATAGACCAAATTTGCTGATGGAGGCAGGATGAAACAAATTCGGCTGCATTTTTATGATATTTTTCCTGCTGCTCTTAGCTTTTTATTTACCCAAAGTAATACAATTTTCCAGAGAAGTGTAACAGCTCCAACATATGGAACTGTTATCCAGTTCACCGCTTAGGTGCAAAACTGCATGGGAACAGTGGTGTGTCAATAAATAGCTTACTGCATGTCAGGGAAAGTAGTCTCTCAGGAACCATATTGCCAGCTTGGCAGTATTCTAGAGAAGGAGATCTCAAGATGGAATTGGTATATTAATGCAGTTTAGTGAATAGGACCCAGGCCTAAAGGAAATCCAACTCAAGTAATGTGAAGACTAAATGGAAGGCAGAGAAAGGTAACGAGAAAGAGGGGCTTGTTAATGCACAGGACTGTAAACCAAGGGGTTTTCCCCTACTCTGGCACAAACTTTGAGCTGATTTTGGACATCCTTGTAAATCAGTACACTATAGTTTTTCACTTGAGAAACACTATGATGACACTAACAAGCTATTTGTTAACCAGTTGTGCTGCCTTTACTCTTCCTTAGTAATACTTTTGTGCCACGAGAAATCAGCAGGAGTTAAGATTTAGGTCTGATCTTCATACTAGTTTTATGCCGCTGACATTCTGCTGAATTTGAGGTTGTTTTTGTATTTTCAGTAGCATTGCTGATGTTTAGATTTTGATCCAGTGTAACTTACTTTAAAAATGAGAGGGGAGTCATTCCTGCATTCAGTTTGACATGTCAGCACCTAACAAGCCGGTACGCCTGGCTCCGAGTGAAAGTGTTAGACCTGAGTATGGCTTGATTCAATGACAAGGAATGAGACTGTATTACACAGTGTTCCACATGATCTGGTTTTGTGTGCACTTCTGGGTGTATTGAAGGTTTTGTTTATTATATAAGGCCTAATAAGTGTGTATATTTATAGCGAGAGCATAATTCTTTCTCCTGTGTGTTTAGGAAAAAAGGCAACGGGCATGCCTGTGTTTAGTAATACTTGGACCTTGAAGATGCACTACAAATAATAGTAACATACTGGGGGAGCTGCAATCCCTCAGGATCTTGTCAACGTATTTTTAGCCATTCGTCAGTTATATTATAGGTGAACTGTGTCATGCCAATGGTATTTTATTTTTGTCAACAGTCTTAATTTTTTGCAGCTGCCACTAGAGTGTAATTGGAATTTCCCCATTTAAATTACATTTGTCAATATTCACCTGTGCTGTTTAGGAGGGCCACAGCCTGATAATTTGCACATGTAAAAAATACAATTCTGGAATCTACCTTCTTCCTGTACATTACACAGTCTGTTTTAGAATTCATCAGCTCTGGATTTCAGGCCTGGTGAATGCGGAGGTTAAGTTTACATAAGCATTGATGGTAGACATGAAGATTAATACAGAGATATATATCTGTGTGTGTATATATATATTTATATATATAAAAACTGTGTTATTAACTGATTTCCAGGAAAGTAGAACTTAGACAATAGCAATTGCTTTTGAAAATCATAAATAAATCTTCATATTTCTTTTTTGTTAAGAGAAGTGTAACTATTACCCTGTTTGTGCTAGGGCAGCTTCTTGGTTTTGCTTCATAGGCTTTTGTGCTGGTTGTGGAAGTGACATGGAGGGGCCTTACACCAGCTCTGCTGGAACACCTGGGGATTACCTCACAATGGTACAGTCTTGATCTAGGATGTAAAAAGTTTTATATATGTGTCCTCATGTAACTGGACTGTGAAGAGTAGTGAACTTTGCAAAGAATTCCACAGATAGATTTCTGAAAGTGTAGCAGACCTCTGAGACTGTCACTGAGAAAGTAGTGTCACTTGTACTCCCAAAGCCAACCCTGAAATCCCAGATGCCAGCCTCATGTCATCCTTCTGAGGACTGGGGAAGGCACAGAGGTAGTTTGGAGATGACTTCTTTCCTCACTGTAGTTGTAGTCCAACAGACTTCTCACTGCCAACGATTTGACCTATCATTTCTTGGTAACTGAGCATTTTATGGGACTCCTGGTTTGTATGACACTTGTTTCTGCTTATGTATAACATAAGAATTCTATCTTCTCATCTTCCATTTACGTGATTCCTGGCATTTTAAATTCAAGTAGATTAGATTTAGACTTTTTGTAATGAATCTGCATCATTTTGTGTTCTGCATACTCCTGAAATAGCCTGGGGCAACCTGATAGACACAATTTATGTGTATCATTTAGAGTCATAAGAAAGCATCTGATTGGTTTCGTCTTTCTTTTGTTAGATCTTTCTTATAATTTTAATCACCGTTTTACTGTAGCATTACACTATTGAGGAAAGTAAGATTTTTCAAAGGCGGGATGCTTGCTATATTTAGAAGTGGTGGTACTTTAAGGAAAATGTCTCAGAGGTCTTTATAGCAGATTTTCTCCTGCTGATTCTATCACAGCTCAGATCATAGTTTGCAAGGTGAAAATGTACCTGACATGTATTTCACTGGCAGTAAGTTTAATTCATCCACTTCTGGTATTATTTCCTGAGTTCAACAGCATACAATCTGGATAGGATGCTCCTGTGCAACACTGGGCTCTCTGGCTGGAAAGCAGCCTGTGTAACAGCAGAAATGAGTGCTGATGCTGGTGTGCGTTGCGTATGGCAAAGGAGAGGAAGGACTGCTGAGATTTGGCAAAGGTTATTACTGTGCTGGTGAGATACTTGAACCTTCTATATGGCTCTGTCACTTCCACACAGAGCAGAGTGAAAGAAACAGAAGCATTTAAGGACCTGGTCCTGTAGTTTTCCAGTTGAAATCAATCAGTATAAACAGCATGCTAAATTATCTTCTGATATCAATGCTCTTCTGTTGGCTTTAATAAGACTTTGTCCATTTCCAGTAGCTGAGAATTAGGCTGTTGCTCCCCTCCCAACCTTTCTGATGACGTAACACAATTTTTTTTTTTACATAAAAGTCTTGTTTCAGGTTGGGTACGGTGGCTTAAATGTTTAAATTGGAGGCATGTCAGTACTCATGTAATCAACACTTTGAAGAAGAGCCATGAATGAGGTTAGGTAAAAATGCCTTTTTTTTTTCTTCCTGCTACTATCTGGATTTTCTCAGAATCTAGATAATTCTATCCCATTTGCATCAAACATGCAGGTAACTTTAGAATCCTGCATCTGTATTGTTTCTGGGGAGGCAAAATAAAATTACAAATGACAGTAATTGACATTACATGCTTTAATTAAATTTCCTCCTCTGTGAACCAAAACCTTTTAACCAAGTATTGCAGTGCTATTTCTATATTTATTTGTTACATGGGTTAATGTGCTATGTGGCAGATATGGTATTTATCCATTTTCACAAATTAAGCTATCAGTGTCATGTTGCCTTTGAATTGTTTCCTGTATTGATGGCCAAAACCGCTTGAAAAAAGACTTTAGTCCTCCCTGGCCGTACTTTTGTTTTCACAAAGCTGGAAATTGTGGGGTTGAAGTGAACCCTCAGGAACAGTTTGGGAAATTCTAGGCTCAAAGCATCTTACCAACGTGCTGATTTTCCCCTGCAGTGTTCTCTGGTAAGGGAAAGGGGAGACGCACAGGCTTTTTGAATGAGGATTTTGTTGTTGTTGTTAGATTACAGGAATTAAAAATCAAGTCCCATTTGAATTTATGTTTGTGGCAAGTGAAAATGGATTACAGAGTGTATGATTAGAAATTCTTTTGCGCAGTCTCCAGGCAGTGCAGTTCAGACCTGCTGCCGTCAACTTCTTCCCACGTTACTCCATTTGAGAAGGCAGCTCTGCTTACAGCTAATTTACAGTTTTCTTACTCCGCTGTAAGTACATCTATTAAAATAGCTTACCTGGACATGATTTTTGTAAAAAAAAAAAAAAAAATCCTTCATTTACTATTTTTGCAAAATAGCTATTTTTGTTTGTGCAAAATAGTGCCACTTCATAAATAGGTTGAATTGATAATGCAGGTTGCTGTGGCTTCAGACTTTGTGAACTTTCTTAACATATAATCACCGTCAGCATCCTCCTGATGTTTCAAGTGGAGCGTGGTTTTCTTTTAGCTGCACCTACCTCCCAAACGTGATTGCCGAAATAAAGTATCTGGGACACTCACGGTTCTATTCAGAAATTAAGAGAAGGGAAGCTTGGTAAAGAACTGCCAGCTTGGTATTGTCCTATAATTGAATGCTGTTATTCAGCAGTTCTGCAATCCAGTTTCACAGTGCCAGAAAGCAATGGGACTCCAGGAGTCAGAATGAGGAGCCCCCTTACTACTTGTGAGTGCAGCATGAAATAGGACTGTTGGCAGGGAAAAGCTGCATTAGGAGTGACCCAGTAATTGCAGACTGATGTGTATCAGAGGCTCCTTAGAACTGACGAAGAATGTGGTTTCAGAACAGTGATGAGAGCGCCATGTCTTTTTCTGCAAGGAGTCACATCTGATGTGAAACCTGGTGGAGGTATGTTGTGTATTGCAGCTGAATAACCCTAAACAACAAATACCCCTCAGTTCTCTGCATTTGCCTTTTGGCACTGGTATTTTAAATTAAGTTCAGCTGGAAACTAGAAAGGTAACTACTTTCCACGACTTCAGTATGAGCCAGGGATGTGTCACTGCCCTCATACTGTTCCAAGTTAAAACAGACATTTAAACATTTTAGAGCTTCTGAAAAGTTTTAGTCTGTAGAAAACTTCATAGAAATTTGATTTTTAGCCCAAGTAATTGCTTTAGATTGTCTTTTCATTACTGTCCCTCTTTGGAAGGACCCCATAGCCCATAAAACTAGTTCATTCCTTACCAGTGGTTTATTATTCTTTTGATGGCTCATACCTCTCCTTTCCTCCAGATTTTAGCTTTTTATATGGTTTTGCCTGTTTTACAGCCTAATCCTTCTTCCATGTGAGTTTTGCTAATTATTTCAGTAGGGAAGTATGGAGAAAGGAGTACTGCGAGCAAGACCTGAGTTCGATAGTATCACATGTCCAGATAAATTCTGACAAGAAGTTTCAAGGATTCTGTAGCTCATGATGACCAGCTTTGGTTTAAAAAAAAAAAAAAAAAAAAAAGAAAAAAAAAGAAATAGGAAATTTAACTTCCAGTATTGCCATGCCTGTGCCTAGACCTTTCCTATGCTTTGAGAGGAAATTGTAAATACACGGTTGTAAGGGAAAAAAAGTACAAGCTACCTACAGCAGAAACAGGCTGTAATTGGTAAAAGCATGTGCTTTACACTTGCTGTTTGAGCAGTTTGTTCAGTTACATGACTGATATGAAAAGCACACAGTCACAACTGCATCCCAGTATTCAGAATGCAATTTACCAAGCTGCAAAAAGCAGATTTAGTTTATTTTGCAGATGGTCTATGAGTCTCATGTGGCATCATATTAAATTATATAGGCAGTCAGTCACTTGTTCTGAAGCGATGCTCTGAGCTGAGAGTTGTGATGTGCTTGGACCACTCTGTTGGAAAACAGGCTCTAAAGCTAATACAGCTTCTCTGAAGAGCAGCAGCAAAGGGTCCTGCAGAGCAAGGGACTTCAAACACCTTAAAGACTGTGGTTCTCCCTATGATGCACTATGAGGGTGGCCCAGCAACCCTACAATGGGTTGTGGAGCATTTTGCCCTAAAGGTAGGAGGCTAGACTGACTCATTCAGTCATTTTGCATCTTCGTTCCTTTATGCCTTGAGTGTTGTTTTCTGACCTTGTATTTTTGCAGTGGTAATTATTTTTGTTTTGTAATATTTTGAAGGTAATTATGGGAGTTATTTTTTTTTTAATTTCTCTTGTCAGACTTTGTTTTTCCTGGGTAGAAGAGGAAGAAAATCCAGTAGTTTGTTAATTTTGAATGTTATTTTATATGAGTACGGTAGAATGAACTGTTTCATTGTAGTGGTATTTCATATGAGTATGTGTTTTTGCTAACCTCAGTTTGGTACAGATTCTGTGCTTAAGTCATATTGGATCCAGTGTCAAAATAGGGATTTTTATCAGCTGAATTTCTGCTCAGGGAGAATTGTCATTTGTAGTCAAAAGCATGCTTGAGAGAGCAGTTTTTAATATGGGCTATGTATCATGCAGTAGGTAAGTTTTATTATTCCTGCTTATTAAAATTAAAATTTTGTTGTACTAAACACTTTCTAGTAGGAATATTAACTTAAATTCTTTTATCATATCAACAAGGGAAGGCTTCAGATTAAATGGGTTTTACTTCATAGCACTAACACATTCAGAGCTTCCCAGAAATGAAGTCATCTACTTGGATGCTTGAATTGCAGTTTTTAGTGTTCACCTGCAATGTATGAAATACATACATAGCTACTATTGCCACGAATGTTTTGTATGCTGAAATTGATACACTAGTAATGTCAACAACTGCATGAAGTGCATTTAGCAGGTATGAGTTTACTCAGAGGGGTTTCCCTTGTCTGACGGTGCTTGACAGGTGGTACAAGTGCTGCTCCAAACTTTCAGCTTGTATGAGATCCTTTGGAAAAGATGGTTGCAATGCACGTACCTTTCAGAGCTGTGGGTTTACCCTTAGAGTGCTGGTCCTTATATTGCTTGCAGCCTGTTTCTTGATAAGAAACACGTGAAAGCTATAATCAGATGAACAGTTTAGTAATTTTTAAAATTTTCTTTTTTTTAAGACAGGACATTGGGAAGTTGGACCAGCCGTTTGCATTTTATAAGGCGATGAGCAAGGTCAGGAATGCACAGGAGGGTACCAGGCAGTGCCCTTGAAGGACAAGGCATGGTGGGGCTGGGTGAAAATCTTTACTACTGGTTAGGTGAAGGAAAGAGTGTTCTCTTTGCAGGGATACGGGTTTGGGATCAAGATGTACAGGTGTTTGTCTGTTCTACATTTAGGCTAAGTGTAACATTATAGACGGGTTTTAAGGCTGTATTTTTTAAGTGCTTAACTTCCATTTTGCAAGTGCAGTTTGTGTCTCCAGAAAGGAAACATGCAAATGTATCCCTTAATCTAGAAGTGCATAACTTTCTATACAGCAGAATGGGGATAATGCTATTTTCTTCTGTGGTGGGATGTTAAACTAATTAATTCTAATTAAGGGATTGGAGAACCTAGACTGGAAAGTGTTGATTTATTTCCTGTGCAAATTGAGAACCAGCTCTGCTTTCCTAAAGCAAACATAGTTTCCATTTGTGCTACCAAAGTCCTGTCTTGCATCATCATCTTACACTTTTCTGTAAATGTGTTTTAGGAGAATACTGAAGCCATAAGAGTGGTCACACCACACTGTGAGTTTTGCCAGCTGAGCAAAGTCCTCCCTCTAGTCAGAGATTGCCACAGCCACAATATTTTCCTCTCTGTCTTTGAAATGACCCTTCAAGCTGTACAGCTGGGTAAGGACAGGAGGGCTTGTACACATCAGATGTCCATCTAGATCATGCACACTCATATGAAGTATGGATGAAGAAACAAGTTTACCTTTTATATAGTCCTTGCTGTAACATTCAAGCCTGATTTTTTTCTGCCATCACACCCTAACTTCCACATTGTAAAGGGCACTTCAGAGGGTAGTTTATTCTTCAGTAAGCTAGAAGATATATTTTCTGCAATTTTAAGGTTTCATTTTTCTGCCTTTCTCTAAATCCTGCTCATTTTTTAAAAGAATGTAGCTGCGTTTCTGTTGAATCAGCCAAAGCCACAGCCTAGTTTTTCCCTGTCGAAGGCCTGTCTTTAGATCACAATTCCCAAATTAAATCCTGATTCTGTCCTTGACAGGAAGCTTCAATTCCCTGGGATATGCTACAGAGTCTTTTAGAAACAGTCTCTGTGCTAGGCACAAATACAAAACTTAGCGAGGAATTGGAAATCTTTGAAATGGGGTGGAAAAAAAAGAATTAGATATTTCAGGTCAATTCTCATTTGTTTTACTGATTCTGAGAAGTATGGTTAGATGCTCAGGACTGATGCAGTCGAAAGCATGGCCTGCAAGCTACCAGTTATGCAAATAAATAATACATCTGCATTTTTTTATCCATTATTAGTTTAATTTCTTTGTGAAACTCTTATCCCATCTTCTTGTGTTTGCTAATTGTCCAACTGTGGTGTCACTTTCAAACTTTATCCTGGTTACCTTTGATACCAAAGGAAGATCTTAGAGCATGAAGCAGTCAAAGAAGATACTAAAATGGTTTGGTTGTTTGTTTGTTTTTTTTCCTTCAAGGATAGAGAAATATTTAGCCACTTACTACAGATCTTTTGATCCTTTTTCATAAAGTCATTCCTTGAAGATGGCAGATGTTTATATTAAAACACAAGTAGCTCTAGGAACTACATTTTGAAAGTAGTAGTCATATATGATACATAAACTAATTTGCAGTCCTTTAAAAGAAACTAAAAGTTTCCAGTATTCATTTTCCTAATTCTTCCAAGAAGTTGTCGTCTAGACTATTGAGATGCAGTGGGACTGACACTTTTTTTTCCTCTTGTCCTCTATATACAAGGCTTATAAACACAAGAAAAAAAAAAAAAGAGCAAGAAATTCAGGAAATCCTTAGCTTGCTACTAGTATGCCCTTGCATTCCTAAGAACTATTTTTGGGTTTTCCCTTAGGAATAACTAGAACTTGTTGAGCTGGGAAAGACTTCTTGGAACAGATCTTTGGTTTTGTCTTTCCTGCATGAGCGCCTCTTGTTGATGTTGGAAGAGCTACTGTTAGCTGGTTGGTGATTCAGAGAACAAGACAAGTCAGCCCTATAAAATCAGCTTCTCTACTCCATGATACTTGAAAAAAAAATATGTTGCAGCAAGCTGGTGATCATATAGGATGAACAATTTCCTCCCCTTGGCTCAGGTTACGACTACACCAGCAGATCTGTCTGACTTTTTCTGGATGTTCCACCTGCAGAATTATTATAATTTGAGAAATACAGAAATATTCATTAAGGGAATACAGATGCTTTCCATTCTGTGTCCATAAAGCCCTGAAGACTCAATGTAGTTCAGAGATATCTCAGTAAATCAGAGTTATTGGCTGTTAAAGTATTTCTTTCAATAAAATATTTTGCATTTAGTGGTATCATGTGCAGACCAGCTAACAACCTGCCGGTATCTTTTGCACAAAGACCCAACCGATGTATCTGAGGGTGTTTGAGGAGCTTTCAGGCTGTGATCAAGTTCAGTGCAGCACATTTTGATAAGGCCTTGGAATGGTCACAGTATTTCTTATAAGTATGGTTTGTTCTTCAGTGAGGGAAAAACACAGTGTCATTTGAACTCCTGTCTGCATTTGTTTCCAACGCTGCTTTTTGGGTTGTTTTTTTCCAGTGGTGTTTGAAACACTCCTGTAGGGTGACAGGCTTCCCAAAACATCCGCAAATGCTGCTTATGTCTTGCAAAAGACGTGTTGGAAGAATGAATAGAATGACCAACATCTGTGTTAGCTTGACACTCTACCACTTGTTACCTCTTAGAAACTCCAGCAAAATTCTGAGAAAGAACCTTCATCCAAAATGAAATCTGAAAGCATGTAAGGCTTAGTGAAGCTACTTGTGACATTGCTAAGAAAAGCATGTGTACTCTTTAAAAGGATTGAGTTTGCCCCCTGTTTTGGTGGTGGTTTTTACCTACTCAGACCAGAGACCTGTCAATCTATGGAAGGTTTTTTTTTTTTCCCTTGCTAATTAATTGGAAAAAAAAAAAAAGAGAAAGAAAGGAACAGCAAGCTTGTCACTGAGGTACATCAGAGAAGCTTTGGACTCACAAGAAAGTTCAATGAAATAAGCATTTGATTTGTATTGCATACATGAAAATTAAATTTTAGCATTTCTCCCGTTCTTTTTTTGTGAACAGCATTTCTCCCGTTCTTTTGTGTGTATGCCATGTTTGGTTTAATGGAGAAATGAGAAAAGAAAATAGATTCCTTTTTGGAAACTGGGTACTAATGCAGTAACATTAAAGGCAGGCACATTGTTGTCAGCCAGTTTGCATATTTATTTACTTTTACAAATGGTTGGCTTGGAGTCAGCAGTTAATGGAATGAGAATGATGTTCCTGTACAGATCATTTCCCGAGAAACATTTTCAATTACAAACATATCTCTGCTTTTCTTTCCTCATTTGTTATGTCTTGGAGAATAAATGGGGAGTAGCATTTACAACTTAAGGTTTATGTTCTGAAGACAATTTTAACAATGATCCCCACATAAAAAGGCCCCTTTGTAGTTGCAGACATATGTTTATGATGTTTTGTGCTGTGAATATCAAATTTCTGGTGGACGCTGTGTCACACTCTGCAAACTTGTAAACATCTATAAATCCATTGGATCATTTTAGTACCATGTGTAATGCAGATTTATTGTCTTTTGTGTGGATTTCTTTTGTTTCAGAGTTAAAGCTGAGCTGCCAAAATCCATATTGGTTGAATTATGTATTCAAGAAAATTAGGTGGTACCATTTTAGATTAATATTTTCTTTTCCCTCTGTGGACTTATAAGACGCACACATACAAGCGTTAGAAAACGTTTTGGATGGATGGCCCAGACAGCAATTGTGTAAGTTTGCTTGACTAAATGGTATCATTCTGCAAAAGCTTAAACTAGGACTTTTTGAAAATGCTTTTGCTATTTTTTTTTTCTCTCACTCTCTAACCATCTTATGTAATTTTGATCTCATACTTACCAGTACAAATTCAGAATTACTCCACTGGAATTGTTTCAGAGTATAAAACTGGAGTGTGTGAGGGATAATAGCAATCATGCTGAGCCAGTGAGCTGACACCATCAGCAGAAACCCACTGAAGTCTGTGCGATAGTCATTTACACTCAAGTTTAGAAGAAGTAGTAAACCTCCACTTGTGCACAAGTGGTTACAAAGGTCACGAGCCTTTACCAGAAATTGCACCCAATAAAGAGAATATGAAATAAAAATGCTTTGTCTATATTTGAGTGGATAACTGTACAAGCACAGTAAAGACATCAAGAATCAGGGTTTTTCCGAACTGGCTGTAATTTCTGGCTACGTATGTAAACATAGAGAGCATATGCATGTATGTTTGAATGTGGGTGTCTATACAAACATCCAGTGTTACTCTGGCAATGCTGTGTCTGCAGCTAGCCTTCCAAGTTCTGCTTGTCCCAAGAAAAAAGTGTCTTAAGGTAGAGATAGGGCACATAAAACTGTCTACCAAAATAGTTTAGAGTATTGGGTAGTCTTTCCTTTGACTTTTTATGTAAATCTTAAACTCCCGGAGTCACGTGAATGTCAACAAATCTCAGCTTCCACAAAACCAAACCAAAGTATTGGAAACCTCAAAAATGGCAGAGAAGGCCGTGCATGGAAACCCCTTATCTTAAAGGCAGTTCCAGAACAGCACAAGTGTGTGTGTGTGTGTGTGTGTGTGTGTGTGTGTGTGTGTATTTATGTAGGTCTATATGAATATATTAAAATCTCTGATTTTGAAAGATTGAGGCTAGAAGCATTGTGTCACTGTGTCACTCCTTCAGCATTAGGGCTTGGTTCTAGTTTAATCACAGATTTTCAGAAATGATCCATTAGTGTTGCAGTGTTTGAGTAGTTTTAGTTTTGTAAGTAGGGAATCAATTAGATGGAAAGACATGGCTGTAGCACTCAGAGGAGAGACCGTTTAACACTGCATCTTGCTATATTTATTTTATGATTCTTTGGATAGATATGCTAAAATACATCTAAACCACAGAGAGTGCATTGGGTGATGTGGCATTTCTGAGCTCAGTTAAATAATAAGATGTGTTTTATTCAAATCAGAATAACATTAAGCTCTGAATACTACACGGGGCAGCAAAAAGCCTTCAGCATACAAAATAAACAAGTAAAAAACCTAAACGAAACTGTCTAATAAATACAATGTGGAGTAACAGGCTGCATGTACTAGAGGAATTAAGCCAATTTAAAACGTATGGGCAGTACTCCACTTTCAGATGTGCTCAGCGTCCAGTGGTTTCAATGGCAGTTGGATACACGCATCAAAAGGCAAAGTCTGGCTTGGAGCACTCGTGTGGATTTGATAGCATAGGTTTATGACCTTGTAATCGTAGAGTATCTAAAACAGTAAGAACTCTATCCAGCTTAAAATAGCTGCTGAAGTTACTGTTGATACAAGCTTGTGGGCTCCCCAGTTCTGGGGCCAAATTTGGTGCTGGCTTGATAGGAGGAAGCCTGTTGACAACTGATAGTGGTGGAGTTTCGCTTGATTACCTCACAACAGATTTGGTGTGTGGGGCAGGATCAGACATCTGAGCAGAAGTGTCCATTCCTTATCCAGAGTTAAAATTGAAACTTTGGAACTAGATGAACTGCTGCAGCAGTGTCCCCTCCTCCATTGCTGGGTCTTTACACTGTAAGACTCGAAACGGAGGTCTTAGTGGTGGTCCAACCCATTTCTCAGAGTATTTCAAGAAAATGGATTATTTTATTTTTATTTCAGCTGCAACTAAATTGTCACAAACCTGTGTACTTTCTTTTTATTAAAATGCTAAATAGCTAACATAATCTTAATGAAATTTAAATAGAAAAATTAACGAAAAGCAGCTCAAAAATTGTTTCCTCTACTGAAACTATGGTATGCAAGCCTCAGTCACATTTTTGTTTCCTTTGCAAACACCTAAGTGTAGAATAGTGGTTTGTCATGGAACCTTTTTGGTGGAAAGTCTTAAAAAGTGAGGCTAAACTACATAACATATTTTCTCTCTCTTTTCGTGCAAGTTGATTTAATGCATGTGTTCCTATCAGCTGCTTTTAATAGTATTGATAATCTGTAGTTAAATCTTGTCAATATTGGGAAAGAAATGGAAAAAGATGTTATCAGCCTTACGGTTTCTTCATCACTTTTGCAGCTTGTAGGGGACAGGAGGGAAGGAGGATACCAATACCTACCTTGGGTTACACACTGCAAAATGCAGTGACTGAGGAGGAGCTGTCCTCTTGGGCAAAGTGGATCCATGTGGGATCTTTGGATCGTCTGGGGGATGTGTTGGGTATGCTCTGCAAGTGTGAGAAATGTATGAGATGTGGGTGAGCTGCTTGGAGGAACAAGACCGCCACTTGCATTACATATACCTGCGTACATCAAAACGGGACTTAACCCCCACTAATAGGCATAACATTCAAAATGCATTCTAGAAGAGATCAACGTATTAATTTCTCATACATATATTTGTTATTATTTTACTTGTATTTTATTTCTCTCTCTCTCAAATATGATTCCCAGAGGTGCTGTGACTGGCGCTGATTGGTCCGGCCGGCCTTGGCAGTAACAGGGTTTGGGAATTTGGCCTTGGGAGCACAGCTGGGATTTGCTTTGTTGGACCCTTAAGAAGCTTCTATCTGCTTCTTAAAGAAGCCACATTGCAAACCCACCACAGATAGTTGTCCATATTGGAGGGCATATATATATATATATATATATATAACATATATGTGGAGGTTAAGTGCACCTTGTAAAGAATGCCTTACAAAACATTCAGCCTTGAAAGGTCCACTCCTCCTCTCTGGAGAAGTGTCAGCAAGCTCTGCTAGTGGATCACTCCCTGGAGGCGGAAGTCAAAAGCTTTCCCCACTGTCCTTCACTAGAAAAATGAGCTGACTGCTTCCACTGTGTCTTGCCCAAGCAGAGCATCCAGCTTGCTCGGTATTGAGTGGAGAGCTCAGGGGAGACAGTTGGCTTGAACAGATTTTATTTACTATGCTCCCTCTTAGGACTGACATGAAAAAAAATGTTTTCTGCCTAGGAATCTTTGTGTGGAAGTTCTCCACACACTAAACATTTCAGAAGAGAAAGACCTCCACATAGAAGTTTTCTATCCACTGATGTTTTTATGCCCGTTACCATTTTAAACCAAAATGGGGGGGAAAAAATCAAAGAGGTTAATAAAACCAACAATGATATTCTCTAAGGAGTGCTAGCAGTTCAAAAAATTGCCATTAAGTGTAAACAGTTCCCAAGTTTGTACATGCTAGACCAAATCCATCCTTGCTATAACTCATCTGAACTCAATGAATTTACATGAGGGATTAATTTGGTCCATTGCTCTCAGCCATCAGCTTTTGAGGATATACAACAATCCAGGGAACTATCATTGTCAGCATTATTTTATGACTCTTTAGAACTTCTCAGTATTTGTATTTTACAGATATACAAGCTGGGCGAGTGTATGAAATCAAACATTTCGGTATTAAGGTAGTGGAGTTCTGTACAATTAAATGTAATAAGCATTCAGACAGCCAGTATTGCTGTGAATCTTACACAGATGCCTGAATACAGCTACACGGACTTGAAATGTGCTGTGCCAAATGAAGTGTCTGTGCATAAAACATTTCACAAAGTGTAGAGAGTATTTGAAAGCTTTAAGTACTGTTATCACGCCAACTGACTATTACAGTGTTCAGGTGAAGCTTAGCTGTACTTGGAGCACTCAGGAAGTTAAGGCAGCGAGGTGAAACCGTGTTTCAAAGGCTAACTTAGGAGGCAGTCCTGAGGCCAGGAACAAAACACTACTGTTACTTTCTACTCTTCTGTTTTCCTCAAACCCAAACTGTTTGTAATTTTCAAAATAGACTGAGGAAATACTGTCTAGTGAATCTGCACCTGCATGTAAATCATACATTTTAGTTCATGTCAGAGGATGTATTAGGTCTACCTGAATCTTCAGGACATATGTACAGTGGTTGAATTAAGTTGTTTAAGTTTAATCTCGGACTGCAACGTTTGTGTTAACAACTAGTTCTATTAAAGGTCTGTATAGTGGAAAATGAGCGGTCAAAATAACATTACTTACTTGTCATTCACAAGACAGCGATCCTCTTTTCAGGTTTGTGGTACAAGGTGGATACAAACTTGTCTGGTCACCAAAGTTGGAAAAGTTAGTATATCGGCTTGTTTGTATTTGTTGTGGAGGGACGTTTGGGCAGTGAAGGAAGGGTTTTGTCTTTGCAGTCGATTAAAGGTTGGGTCACCCAGCAGAATGAATGAAGTTGCTCTCACCTGTACCAGGTACAAAACCTGTACTGCATAGAACTAGCGACAGGAATGCTTTTACACTTCTTCTCTGGATCTCTGTATGTTATCAGAACATGTATTACTGCAATGTTGATTTTTGCAGCATTAGGGGGATTTGGCTGAGTAAGAACTCGTGTGTATTTCCTGACAACCGTGGGCAATTCCAAACTCTGGGATCTTGGGTTACTTCCCCATTCCCATGTTCAAGTTCTTTCTCACCTGACTCCCCACAAAGGCAGTACTTCTTTCTGAGGGTTCGTATCTTACGCCCGTGTCCTGCTGCTGTGGTTTCTGCTAAGGGAAGGCCAAGAACACAGACCGGAAGCATCCAGTAGTCTGCTGTACCTGGTCTCTGACCTGAACAACAGGAGGAGGTGGCTGCTGCAGCTGCACCCTCAGTCCTAAATAGTTTATCAGTCTGGCAGAGCCAGTGTAAGGATATGTACCCAGCTCTTCGCAAGTAGCTAAACTCTTAAGCATCTGCAGAGCAAGGGTAACATAGCTGAAAGCAATAATGATTTCCCTGAGCTAAAATGATTCATTAGTGTTAAAATGTCAGGACCATTAAAATGCAGTGAGCCTTTTAAAATTTGATGACACTGGGCCTTATCCTGGAAGAGATTTGAGGAAATTGCACTGATTCCTGTACGGAAAAACTCATGCTTGTACAAGTGAGGATTTGTTAGCTGGCCCTCCCATTTTTGTTAGCTATATTTTATTGCTGTAGTTATACCTAGTGACTTATCTGATAGGGGCTTGTTCTTGTAAAGAAATTAAGACAATTAATGCCTCTTTTAGCAAGAGTGAAATAACAAGTAAAATTGAACTGAAATTTGACCATGCTCTTCTTTTTTGTTTCCCAGTGTCTGAATTACAGGAAGAAGGAATAAATGCCATTAATTTACCTCTCAGTCCAATTCCATTTGAACTAGACCCTGAGGACACTATGCTAGGTAATTCATAACAATTTTACATCTACCATAAAAGCTTGATGTAAAATAAAGTGTCATGCCTGTAATAGTTTCTAATATCTTTCTTTTAAACCTTCCAGAGGAAAATGAAGTCAGAACAATGGTTGATCCAAATTCAAGAAATGACCCAAAATTACAAGAACTAATGAAGGTAATGAAAAGCATGTAAACACTTTCAGGATGGTAAAACTCTTTTTAATGGTCTCCCTGCCTCTTTCATTTGAACTCTTCAAAACACTGTTTAGATATTAATTAAAAGAAACCATGTGGTGCATACGTCCCTGTGGATTGGGCAGGTCATTTGTTGCAATATCCTTCTCAAGACATGACACAGAGAGACTTAAGAATTTGGATTAAATTTAGAGTCCAGATTCTTAGTCCCATCACACCCCCAACCTAAGATCATACTGACTCCCCTTGTAGTCTTTCTGATTCTTGGGGTTAGAACTTCAGTTGAAAGCTTAATTGGAATCAACTTCAACACCTTTTGCTTCACAATAAAATGCTGAAATATTTTGAAAGGAAAAGATAGAATTCTCTCCAGAAGGCCCTGCGTCAGTGCATTATTTGTCTAGACTATGTGGTGTATTGACACAGCCACCTTAGAAGAGTCCTTCCTATTTTCTTCTGATGGCATTTCAGACTCATCATACTTTGAGCCATTGCAGCTTTGGTATTCTTTTTGCTAAATAGTTTCATCTTTGTACAAAATGACATGTGTTTTAAATTGCAAATGAATAGTGTATAATACTGCCAAATTTGTGTTTCCCATATATAGGTATTAATTGACTGGATTAACGATGTGTTGGTAGGAGAGAGGATTATTGTGAAAGACTTGGCTGAAGACCTGTATGATGGACAAGTATTGCAGAAATTATTTGGTAAGAAAAATATATGTGCATGCTGTTGGGGCACTTTGTCAGTAAGTGCATCACTTGTTCCTACTTAGAAGCCTTGGTATCATCTTACATTTATGCCACTAAGTGATATAAAAATAGCACTGTGTTATGAGACCCTTGAGCAATAGGCTGTATGCACAATCCTTATAGGTACAGTGCAATGTGTGGTGCTCTGTAGTTGATGAGAACAGCATAAAGCCTACCTGGGGTGCTAGAGAGGGAGGGTTCTTGTCTTGGCAACAGTATTCACTCCAATTTAATTTATTATCTGCATATGTGCTGTGCAAACCTAACTGTGTTACAAGTGGAAAGTAAGCTTGAAGGCAAGGGTATTTTCGGTACGACAGTGGATGTTTTTAATCTCTGCTGGTTCCATACTATAGTTTGTTCACATTGCAAAGTTCCTCTGGAAAGTTGGAATTCCTTTCTGATTTCTTTCTGGCTTTTAAAGTTACTGAGGTAATGGTACCCAATGGGCTGCAAACTGAACTTCAGCTGAGAAACAGATAGAGAAAAGAAACTGTTAATGCAGAGCTGGCATGTGCTTTTTTTAACTGTTGGCTGGGAAGGCATTTTCTTAGTTACTACAGCTCATAAAGCCTCCAGTAAATTTCTTTTCAGTATCTTAAATGAATCTTGAAACTTCGTGTGAGCACTTCTAATAAAGACTACACAGACCATTTCTTTCTATGAATGGTTAAGCTATTGAATATATTGTGATGGACTGGATATGCCTCAGACTGAGCAATTTGATTCTCATGGGCAGACCTCCAGTGACTTCACCCAAAAAATGCATATCAGATACAGCCTGACTCTAAATGTGCATAGACTAATGCAGCACTTACTGATTTCAGTGCAGCCTTTTCCTTTACCCTTATTTCCTTGTGAGTCAGGTCTGTGCTAGTTACAGACCTTGGTCTTGAAGTGAGGCTACGTCCAGACTGATTTCTGTGGAGACACAAGAAACCCACAGAGACAGCAGACTCTTAGACACACAATTCATAGCCTCCCTCTCTTTGGGAAGATACTCAGTTTGGTTTGATGAGAACACAGTCAGCTCTTATCAAACTTAGTGACACCTTATTTGCTAGAAGTAAATTGACAGGAGACCAAGCATTTTGTTTCTGATGTTATCAAGGAGCTTTTACTGATAAATTTTCTTTGCTTACTATTTCAAGGTAAACACTAAGCTGTGTATGTATGGATGTTTCTATCAATCTGTCCTAATTAACAAACCAGCTCATAAAATACTTTAAAATTTACTGTAAGTTTTGAGTGCTGAAAAGGGCTGTGGTTTCACAGAAACATATTGCCCGAGGTTTTAATTGGTTTTATACCTCTACCTGCAGAAATACTTGATCATGTTCCTTAGGTGCATCCTTCACCTCTGTGAATATGGTGTCACTTCACTTTTATTGCAAATGGGCCAAGTAAAATTTTCAAATCCCTTTCTCCCTCCCTGTCTGAGGGAGAACCCAGGAGGTGGAATCAGATGAAACAAGTCTTTTAAAAGTTGCATACAGAATACCCTTTATCCAGTAGCAGTAGAAGTAATGGGCCTTATATCAAAGCCTGGTGTTCCCTAAAGAGAGTTACAGCAAATATTTTTTAGCCAATAGTGTGGCTGTCATTAATACTTTGCCTTCCCTTTGGCAATGAGTAGATAAAGAGAAAATGTAAACCGTGCCTTTAGTAGTTCAGAAGTGTGGGTGAAAGTGGCTCTGGAAAGAAAAGCAGACAATTTTAAAACTAGGAAGTCTAATAAGCTCTTGAGTGTACATCTGGTTGCATGTAATGTCAAATCTCCGAGTGTTCTGCATGGAGTTGACAATAGCTTCTCTTCTGTTTTTTTTTCTTCTATTATCACTTCAGAGAAACTTGAAAGTGAGAAGCTGAATGTTGCTGAAGTTACTCAGTCTGAAATTGCTCAAAAACAGAAGCTACAGACAGTGCTTGAAAAGATCAATGAAACCCTTAAACTCCCTCCAAGAAGCATTAAATGGAACGTTGACTGTAAGTTGTGTGTTTTCTATGTTGTTCTCATTTGTTGACAACCAAGAGTTTATAGCTGCTATCTGGAATTCTGAAATACTTAATGATAAGGAAGGGCTGAAACCTGGTATTTATGGTAGGAGGTCCTCTGCAGAGCACTTCCAGATGTTGAAGACCTGACTCTTTACTGGTACTCAACCTCCAATTTAGATAAACTGCCTTTTCAGTTAGTCTGCTCTTAAGTCCATATCCATACAAGTTCTCTGTTAATAAATTGGTTTGTTGGAATGGGCAGGTACCTACATAAATGCAGTAGATAGGAGGAGCGTTAGGTCCTAGGACTCTTAGTTTGCAATATTTCTGATTGTTTGGCTAAATCTGAACTACTGTTTGTGATTTTAAACTCTCATCAGTATATGAGGATTACACCCTTCCTGTTCTGTTGTATTAAAAGCGAACATAGTAATGTTTAAGGGCAATGCCCACAGTGGTCCAACACAAAACATTTTAATGCGTATGTGTTGCAGAAAACAAGTTGTCAGAAAGTTTAGAAAATTAGGCCTCTCAATCAAGGTTTAAAGTTTGGTACCCAGAATCATTTCACACTGGTGAATACCTTGACCAATATATAACGGTTTCTCCATGTCCTGTACATGTCTTGAGTTCAGCTATTTTATATCCCATTCCATTCACAACAACTTAGTGAGAGGGAGAGAAATAGTTCGAGGGATGAAGAGTGAACATTAGGCATCTCCTGACTTTCCTCTTTATGTGGTCCCTCTGAGGTTTTTTTCCTCATCTCTCTTTAACCTCCCCCAAAGTTTTTTTCCATTCTCTATTATGCAGCTGGAGGCAGGGTGTTTGGAGTGGCCTGACAATTTAAATTTAAGTCTAAATTTAATGTTTTACATGTGTGTTAGAGCTAAAGTAGAGATAGATAGCAGAAGCTGGAGCCAGCTGGAGCACACACTGGTGCTAGGCAGACAGAGATATTTTTTAGCGTTCTGCTAAAGACCCTCATCTGTGACCACTGGCACCCCAGTAAAATTTGACAGCAATGCCACATTATATATGAATGGCATCTCCATGGCATGATTGAGACTTGCATTGGAAGATAACAAAGAAGGGTATTTCAGTGAATCTGATCCTGCTTTGTCAGTGCAGTAAGGTAGTAGTTATTGGTTAGTTCAAGTGCAAAAAAACCTCCATAAATGCTCAGTACTTTAGCAATCAAAGATCATTTAGGAATATTACTCTAGGAAAGACTACAAATGCAAAAGCAAAATATAAGAAAAAAGGCAATAATAAGAATTAGAAATCGTTGGCTTTCATGCAAATGGTTTGATAGTTGTCTAAGGATTTCCTACAGTATGGCTTTTGACGTCTTGTAAGTCATGTTAGTGTTAACTACCCATATGAAACCTGCTGTGAAAAAGCTTCAATAACAAGAACTGTAACAACCTCATGAGGAATGTTTGAGTCATTGAGTTTAGTAAGTTATTGCTTAAGGCTTCTGCCAAAATAGGCTCGTTTATCATCCTGCAGACTATGTGACACTTAAAAATGAATAAGTGCATGTTATGAGTACAAAAATATCTTTCTGATAGTCCATAAATCCTTAGTGAAATAAAGGGAATAAAGGAAAGGCGAGGCAAATGCAGAGACAGCCTTTAAAACTGCTGTACATGAAATCTGGCTTTTGGATTAGCTTTAGATTTCCATCTACACAAGCCTATGGCATCCAGATATGTTGCAAAAAGTAATGCTTTGGTGCTGACCCATGTTACTGACTGGACTGTGTTTTCATAACCCATTGAGCAGAAGACCAGTGCCTTAAAGGAGTGCCTTAATAGTGCCACCTGGCTCCAGGTGGCAAGAGTCCCATAAACCCTACATCCTGAAAAGTATAAATATGTGCCCTAGTTACTGCAGTTTGTAACTTGTGCTTTTAATATCTATTTCAGCTGTTCATGCTAAAAGTCTCGTAGCGATACTTCATCTTCTGGTTGCATTATCACAATATTTTCGAGCACCAATCAGACTCCCAGATCACGTGTCCATTCAGGTTGTTGTTGTGCAGGTAAGAGAGGTGTTAAACAGCTCTTGGGAGTGTGAAATTAACTGAGGGGGTTTCTTGAAAAAATAGATCTGGAATTTCTCTTTGGGTGGGCATGAGTGTGTCTTTTTGGCTGACAAGAAACATACATGCATCTTGCCCACTGACAATGCTTCAACTAGAAAAAGGCAGAAGTGCTTTCCCAGATTGAGCTGTGGCTCAGAATATCTTATTTTGATTGTGAAGTGGCCAGACTCTGACATCAAAAATATATAAAGCATTATTATTGTTGGAATGTGTTTGTTTATCACCCAATATGATCTCTAGATATTTTTTTCCCATTTGTGACAGTCTTCTCACTTGCGTAAAGATTCAAATCATTCTTGGCACTGAATGATGAATTGTCACTGTTTATTACGTTCATATTCGTGTTAGGTGACTAAATATTCTTTTTCAGCCTTTTGCAGACTAATTTAGTCTGATTACAATGTTGGCTTTCTCATAAGTATGCAAATAAGCCCCATCAACTAAATATTTCGTGTCAGTCAGTCTCCTTAGTAGAGCCTCATCCATCCAAACCTCACATTATTCTGTTCATCATTTGTTTTTCAGTTGGATTTGTGCTTGCTCGATCTTACTTGGCCTCTTCCCATTTAATCTGCTTTTCTTTCTCTCCACTTCGCCTTTATTTTTCACACTGTGACCATCTTTATGTGTTTTAACTGATGTTACCCTGACATTTCTCAAGTTCTGGGTGACTAAAAATCTGTGCGACAGATCTGAGAAAGTAACCACACCTTTTTCCATCATTCAAACCAGACAAGCTTTGTAACTTGAGAAGAAATCTGTAGGAAAGTCTCTGGTGGATGTGTCACTGACACCTGATAATGGCTCATTGACTCTCAGTGTTTTGAAGGTTTCTCTACAGACAATGAAAGAGAACCCTAGCAAATCTGCACGTAGATATCTAAGGGTTCAGAGGAACATTATTTTCAAGCACATCCCTTTGGCTGTTACACTAATTACATTAGTTTATGTCAAGCTATACCAAAAACAACGTGAAGAAATTGGGAGTGTACTGGTCAGAGCATCTTTGGAATGGGAAACTAAACCAGGAAAAAAACACAGTCTTAAAATAAAGAACCAGATCTTGCATTCTGCTGTCATTCCATAAGTCCAGACAAAATTCCCATTGAAATCAATGGATGTAATTTTCCTATTGTTTAATATGCTAATGCAGTTCAAAAGCAAATTCACTGAAGTCAGTAGAGATAAACCAATTTAAAAACAATAAATAGTGGGAGAATCTGTCTTTTTTTTTTTTGGTGCAGCTTTACCTCTTAGCTGCACAGCTGCAGCTCAGGCACCAGTGAATTGTAGAGAAAGCAGTTGCACTAGAATACAATCCAAGTAATGTTGCATAAGTGTTTGCCCGGCAGACCCAGTCCTTGATGAAAGCAAATCAATGGAACTCAAGGCTCTGCTGATTTCTGTTAACATAGGGTGGGGGCCAGTATTCTTATTGTAATTGTCTCTGAGACATTCTTCATTTTTATTTTATGGTGGATGGTTTTTTTTATTTGTATTTTTTAAATCTGTCTTTCACGTCCCATGGGATTGGTTCTGTATAATTCATCGTGTACCCTTTCAACTCAATGAAAGTTTTAATCAACAATCACCAGATCCTGAAGTCTAATTTAGTGTTCAAACATGAATGCCTCATGTTCTAAAGTAAAGTCAAGCCTGGGGAAACTCAACAGGCTATGTGTGTAGCTGGTTTTAAATTCTACTCTATACCATTTGATAAGGGGAGTAGGAGAGAGAGGGAAAGAAAAGAACAAAGTACTTTTATGAAGTCTTTAAGGAAGACTACCCTAATTCATTTCATGATTTCATTAGGTTTAGAAACACAAAAAATCATGAGGGTTGCCATGCTGGCTGGGTGTAGTTTATTGAAATAGAAACAGAGATACTTATGAAACAATGTGCTCGTGCCCAACAGGTAATCAGCACACTTCTTATGAAAGCTTTTTTCGTTTGGCTGTTTCATACAAAAACTGCTAGCACTGAAAGTAATATGAAATCTAGGTTAATAAGCTGGTTTGGGAAAAAAAATGTAGTAGTCGGAGCTTTAGTAGCTATTTCGTTATATTCTTTTCCCTCCGTACTAATAGTATAAGTAATTTTGAACAAAGCCATTTCTACTGAAACAAGCGAAACTTCAACTTCTGCAGAGAGCTAGATTGTGCCATCATTTTGCCTCTTTCTAAAAATAATTTATTTATGCCATTCACAAGTGTTTAAATGACAGATTGTTTGTGTGCAAGAGCTGTTAGTCAGAGAGTGTAAGAATGCGTAGGCAGAGCAGCCAGAGCATCATGGTCCGAGCAATGGTGCAGCAATTCTTAGGTACATAAACTACTGTTAAGCAAAACTAGGAGATTAATGAGATTAGAAGATGATGGACCACACAAGCCTCATCTGTCATCATTGGTCTCTTTGCTGCTCTGTAAATCTTGGGAAGGTCTGAAAGGTTTCTGAGCAGCATTTACTCCAGGTTCTTGAGAAGTCTTCCAATTTACTACAATTGAATTTGTTCTTTCAAGCTCCTGGATAGTTCTGCATTTATCTTAGTGGAGCAGTTGGAAAACGGGGTCCTCCAGATGAAATGGATAGCAGCAATATATAGGCAGAAGCCACTGAAATAGTGAGGTTTTCAGAATAGGACTTTATGTGCGAAATAAAGCAGTTGACCCTCAGTTATATAAAACTGCTGACATATAGTTGATGCGAAGAGAGATCAAGAGTCTCTTTCCATTTCCAGACATACTAACCAAATTTCAGATGTATCATTTTCTTCTAGGGGTAATTGTCAATTCAGAATTAGTGATTAGAAAGATATTTCATGGCCTTTATTGTAGTCTTTCATCTGTGAGGGAAGAAAATGCCAGGCCTGTCCAAATAAAGTCTTCTGTTGCTGGAATGTGTGCCCAGCTTTTATTTTTAATGGGAGATCCTAATTCATGCCTAATTTCTCACTGACTTTCAAATAGTAGATGTTAATTTTTATAATTGGTTATTTCAGTTATTGGAACACTGCTGGACAATGTTTCAGTCCTCAGTAGCACTTCTTTGTATATTTAGGAATATTGTGCCATTCTCTGTCTACTATAGAACAAATGTCACAACAGGTGACGTTAGTGCTAAGAGTCAGTTTTGAGGCGGAGAATGTAAAGTGCCAAAGATGTATGGGAAGTAGCCTGCAAACAGAAGGTGGTTAAACTAGTGTGCCTAAGGTCCATTTTGTTTGTTAGTATTTGGACTTGGTTTTTTGTTTGTTTGGTTTTGGTTTTGGTTTGTTTTTTTTTTTACAAATTAAAAGCATAGGAAAGTTTTTCTTCAAATGTGCTGGTCACAGGTGTCCAGCAAGGTGCATGTTGTATTTGAGCAGTGTGGAAATTCTGTTAATGAGTGTTAGCAATCAGATGTCAGACACAAAACTAGGGCTTTATGTAAATTTTTTCCCTTTTTTTTTTTTTTAATTGAACAATAGATTTAAGGTGCAGAATTCCCTTCAAAAAGGGAAATATATTTTATGTAGTACTAGAGTATGTTTTAGGCTATTTTTGTAGAGGGAAGATAAGGTATTAGGTGCCTTTTTCTTCCCCCATATCTCTGGATTGGGGACTGAGAAGTACAGTTGCCACTGCTGTGAAGCTCAACTCCTATAGGACTTTTGCTCCAGAAGGCATCATTGGCACGTCAGAGTCATCATCAGGAGAAAATAAAAGTTTCCTTTCACACTGCAACAAAGGGAAAAATAAACAAAAATCCCAAACAGTGGGATTCTAACTTGAGCTAGCATGAACTAGATTGGATCTTCAGGTGCACAAACTGGAAATGAGGATAGCTCTGGGTAATACAGTTTTTCTTCAGATTTTCAAGATACGTGACAGATGTCTCGGCAGCTGTCCTATGCCCTATGTTCCAGCATGTAACACACTGGAGTGCACTCTGTCTTTTTAGTGTTCAGAGGTCCTCCCTGAATGTGCTTTTAACCATGGGCAAGTTATTAGTTAAAGGAGTTTAAAAAATGTTACAGAAAACCGCTGAAATTATCATCCAGCTAAGAGGACAGTCGGATTGTTTTAAGTGCTAGTCTGGAGTGACCCAGAGAGTGCTATGTGTGACTTTCTTGCAGAACGTAAGTTTGATCCTCCTATATTTCAGTAATGCAGGACAGAAGTAATAGTCTCAAGACTGACCAAAGCCTCAGCATGTCTTACACTCAGGACTGCCTCAGGTTGGGTTGTGCTTATTTTCTCCAAGGCAGGGAATAGCAGCAGCCCCAGTTTGTATACCATGAAGGACTTCTCCAAAAGGTTATTCTTTTGTCTTTTCCACATAGAAGGCAAGTCTAGGACCGGCATAAATTTATTTTTCTTATTTCTTTGTATGACAGCAAGTGAAGAGTCATGAATAATTGCCTAATGTCTAGACTTTACATGCAGTTGTCAGCATTTGCCTGACTTTCTTTCTGTATTGCAAAATTTTACTAGTTCAGTGAATAAAATTCACAGAACGCAAAGAGAGGCAAAACATATGTGCGGTATTTACACCGCCACCACATGACTATGATCAGCATCCTGGAAGCAACATCAAATTTTTAAACGCCTTCCATTTCCGAGATGACTCAAATAGCAACCATTTGAGTTGGCTTCTGCCATTTTGTGTACAGCTTCTAGACACAGGCCACTCACCACCATGTAGGGAGGATTTGCAGCTGAAGAACTTTGGAGTCAATGCATATATTAACACCAAGACGACTAGGATCTGGAGCAGGCTCTGACTGGATTATCCTCCATTTTGGTTTTTCATCACAAGAAAATAGACCTCTCTGTGTGGAGAGAAATTGGAAAAGGAAAATACTGAGGCAAGAAAGGAATTTTATGAACAGGGCAGAAAGAACAGCTAGCCTGGGAGCAAGATTTTTGCAGAAGAGAAGCATGGGCACCATCTACCAAGCTGTTCATCAAAATATGTGATTAAATTCAACTCACCTAGTCATACCTCTACTAAAATACTTACATATGTGTGTAGGTGTTTCAAATGTCTTGCTGAATTGAGTCCTTAAAAAGAAAAGTAAATTAAGAACAATGGAGAAAGGAAAAGAAATATTTCCTTCTACAGGTGGAGTTTCAAGTTTCTTGTTAATGTACAAAAAGAGTTTTCTGAAATACTTGCAAGGTGAAATTGTACTACTCTATGTTTGTTTAAGAAACATTCTTGGGTTTGATCTAATCATGTTTGTTGATCACAACAATTTTTTACTGTACCCTAAGCATTGAACTTTACTGAGAAAAATATAACTTTTTCTTTTTTTTCCAGAAACGAGAAGGAATCCTCCAGTCTCGACAAATCCAAGAGGAAATAACTGGTAACACAGAGTATGTCAACACCACTTTTGCCAGCAGTTCAGTAATTGAACACAGCTGCATCTCAGAAATTCAACCATTTGCTGATATTTAGGTTTTGGTATTGGGGTTCCAGGGAAGATCATGCATGAGCCAATGATTTGTATTTTAGCCTTTTCGAGAGCTGCAAACTTGCATCTTAAAATACAAAAGGGCAAGGAAGTAGAGTTGAATAACTAAAAGCAGGAGACCAGGATAAAAGAGAAGGCAGAGTGGAGTTACACAAAATCTCTGTTTTATTTATTTCAATGTTTATTGTCTTTCTTATTGTTTTATTCAAAAGCTCTTCAAACGAGCAAGAAATATATGCCTCCTTCTTTTCTGATTATTTGATAGGGAACTAGATTAATTAAAAAAGGAACGTGTTATGTCTATTTTAGGTGTTTGGACTTTGGGGGTGTAAAATGATGGCAGTAAGCCCTGTATATATCATCTCGCCGAGCAGTTTACAAAAGAAAAGCTATTCCAGACCAACAGAAAGCAATAGTAGAATATCTTAGTTTCTATTAGAATTTAGAGAAGCCAGACTTATTATCAAGAAGCCAGTCTTATTATCAATCTTTATGATTTATATGTAATAGCTATATGAGGGATCAAGCAAAATAGTTCCTAAGAAACTAGTCCAAGCATTGTTTTTGGCGGGATTTGTATTGTAGTTGGTGTGGTAAATGCATGTTTAAAGCAAAGGGAAAAGTTTTCATAAAATGAATATGAAAAAGCCTTCTTCGCTGCAAGGTGTGTAGATTTGGTTCAACAGTAGGAAATCTGAGATCTGGCATCCCCTGAGACAGTAGTGAAGCCAGGAGACATTATACTGATTGGACTCCAGACTAATCCAGATTCACAGTTGGAGTAACTTGATGAAGGTTTTCTCAGTTCTGTGGATCTACTCCAGTTTTCACCAAGCTGTAGATCTGGCCACGTAGGCTGTTTTCTTCTGCAGCACAATGTTTGCAATTGAATTACAAATAATCATGTTTTCTATTTTTTCTTTTTTTCTTTTTTTTTTTTTTTAATAGGGCACTGTCAGGGAGGCATGGTAAGTTAGTTTTATTATTATTATCTTTTTCTCAAGGCAACCAAAGTATGCATTGGTTCTGCAGTGGGTGGTTACTTTGATCAAACTGCAAAAGTAAAGGATCTCAAGTTGCCCTGGCAAATATCTACCTATGTGCACCACAGGCTGTTGGGGTGGTTAATGAAAGGAAAGAAACATTAAAATCAGTCTGACCATGTTTAAAATACATTTCATTGCTTTTCAGCACATGTTAATTTGCAGGTGCTTAACATCCAGAACATTACTGTAATAGTATTAATGGTCATAAGTTCCCAACACAATATGAAACGATGTCTTATCGTAAACCAGCTGCTGAATTTGTTGTCATTCTTGTGTACATTACCTAATTACTCTTTAATAACTTTGAGTCATTATTCAGCAGGCCTAAACACCATGTGAGTTCTGGGCCTAGTACATCTTACTGCTAATAGTGAGACTGGACAAATGTCTGACCAACTGAAAACACTCATCTGAGGAGCTCAGGTGGAATTCCACCAAGAATTTAGTATTTGCTTCTCATATTATTTCAATAGCTGCCCTACAGCTGGTATTAAAGCTTACTTGCATGATACCTTTTTTCCATCATATCCCCGAGGAATCTAACTTTCTATAAATTCTGCCTTCTACAAATGCCTTTGGGTCTACTGTAGCGTTTTTTTTATGGAGGAATATGAATGTAACTTTTTGTGAATGCATTCACTGACGTTCAGGTGATCATCAATATAGAAGTGGCTCAGAAAAAGCTCAGGTGCATTTTTTTTTCTGCTTTTTTTTCAGAAGGTGACTATAGTAGCACTCCAGTCATGCTGATAAATGTCCTAAATTTCTTATCAGAATGGCTCAAAACCATCTATACAAAGGATTGTATTGCAGCTATGTAATCATAATCTTGCTTGAGGTGATTAATAGTATAGCACACCACGATTCAGTCAGTGGTCCATGGGGAAAATCTTCCCCCATAGCTGTACAGACCCTAAATGTAAACTCATGTTATTCCACACAAACTGCTTTGGTTATTTATCCCCTAGTATCTGGCTGTTTAAGGTTTTATGCATAAAGATACCATTTTTTTTGTTCATTTTTGAGAAGCACGTTTATTAGATAATCCAAATCCTACATTAAAATTGTGCTTTTTGTAAATAATAGTCAATAAATTACTAGCACCTTATAGCAACAGAGTAGTATGCAAAATACATGGTACTGGGAATACAGAGACTATACTGAAATCTTTTGCTGACTGTCTTGTTTTAAAGAGTATGTGCCATAATAAGTGTTTATTCTACATTAGAACAACTGCTGCTCACTATATTAACATCTCTGAATGTTTTTCAGAAAGAGATGCATTTGATACTTTATTTGATCATGCCCCGGACAAGCTCAATGTAGTGAAAAAGGTTGGAAGGTTTTTATTTTTGGAATGTGTAACATGTGTATGATTGTGTGTATCTGTACATATGTAGAGTGTATGTATGTAATATATAACTGGCACAGTTTGCATACATTAAATGCGAATAAACTTTATGCATTTTTACAGTGTTTTTGTTACTAATATTTGGCAGCATGAACTTAATTTTGAACAATATGTAGTTATAAAAGTTTCCTTCAAAAAGAAGTTCTCAGCAAGTGTATGTTGAGTAGAACCCAACTGGTAAACTGTGTGTAATGAGGCGAAAGAGTTCACAGTTCACAGAATATCCAGTTCACAGTTGCTAGGGGTCTGAGCTGGAGTATGTTGGCTGCTGTCAGGTTAGAGGGGAATTCTGTTACCCACTTCCACATAGTCTGCTACGTGGATTTTTAAGAATTAAATATGTTTTAATGGCATATTTTTACTTATGTACATCATGTCCATTTTATTTCTATTCTTCATTCTTGGAAAAAAAAAGTTATTTTGTCGTGTCACACTTCAGTTTTAAAACTTGAGTGTGCTGCAGTCTTTTCACTCATGCATTCTCTTCTGAGTTTAGTTCATACTACATGTGTTGAACTGCTGTTCTTCCAAATAGGCCTTCACTACACTGTTTTCCTATTTCAGACTCTCATCACCTTTGTGAACAAGCATCTGAATAAATTGAATTTGGAGGTCACTGAACTGGAGACCCAGGTAGGATTTTACAGAGTTTCTTAAAGGGGAGGATAGTCACACTATGTTCTACACTATGCCCCCAGCTTTATCCAGAAATGTCATGGAGTTATTGATGAGCTCTAAAAGGTTATTTCAACATGAAACCCTTCAGTTCCAAATATGTTGATATGAAGCAGACCTTTACCAATTAAGCAGAGAAATGATAAGAGCATCTAAATTTTTCTAAAACAGTTTTGTACTTCCATTAGCATAAAAATGAATTAACAGATGCTACCTCTTGGACACTGCCAAGTGCTGTAAGCAGAACCTGTGCTCATTTTGATCAAAAAAACCCTCTCTTTGATAGGTTTAATCCAGGTCAAGCTGAACAGTTGTTTCCTGCCTACCTTTACACAAGTACACAATCACATGAAGTTACAGAGACTCTATTCAGTGAGATACTTGAGAGTAAAGCTACTCAAATGTTTAGGCAGATGTACAGTTGGACTGTAGGCTTGATTGCACCACAGAAGTAATGTGGTACATGGTTGTCTGTCTTGTTCTTAGCTGCTCCATTGTGTGGACAGAAGTTAAAAGAAAAGCTTAATTCCTGCTGTATTAATACCTCCCATTGTGAACAATTCACAGAATGTTAGGAGTTGGAAGGGTCCTCAAAAGATCATCTAGGAGTTATCTTAAGAAAATAACAAGGTCAGGCAGGAAGGATAGTATCTACACTATTAAAAAAAAACCCAAAATGTCTTTAGGATAGATTTTATTTTGTTTTGATGAATGTTTTTAAGAATCTCTGGTTTATTTAAATATCTATCAATTTGATAGAGATCTTTTCAACAGTAAAATAAGGATTGGGATGGAAATAATGTGTAAGGACTTTCAGAAGCGTGCTCCCTCCACCTGCTTATTTCATAGATTACTTTTTGGAAAAATGTATTGTTCAAATGTACTTAAGCATTTATCCAAAGCAGTATTCCCCAAGACAGGAGACTATTTCTGTCAGTTGAAAGATAATTATCTGCCTCAGGAAGGTGATATGTTGCTTAAGATAACTATCAGTTTGACTGTGAGGATATCTCAGTGCACTGATAGACTTAATACCATGGGGGTAAGATTAAGGGGGTATTTAACAAAATCTTATGAATGTTGCATGCTTTTTTAAAAAATAGAAATGAACATATATCATAGCAATTAGATCTCTTCCTTCTGTAATTACATACACTTAAAATTAGATTGACTCAGATTGAATCAGGCTTGCAGAATGTGGACAGAGATGATTCTTTTTTCCTTTATTTCCTCCAAGATACTGAATTTCAGTGCAGCCATGAGATTGCACTGTCATTCTGCTTTTCTCTGCTCAGGAAATTCATGCCTTTTGAGAACTTGAAAGGTGGCAGTTCTGATTCCCCACAACTAGTAGAACAGAAAGCAAAGGCATAGGTGAAAGCCACTGAGCACCTCTTTCCAGGAGCTTTATTCTGTATGTATATTGTAGCATTAGGTCAGTTTTGAAGACAGCATAACTGAATGTGCTAAGTAAATAAAAAGAATCAAAGAAGTGACATGAGATCTTTTAGTTGTAATTTAAAATACGTGTATTAATAGTTTGTTGACAGTTCTGCATTTTGTTCACTGAGTAAAGCAATGAATTGTTCTTAAGAATATGTGCTGAAAAATGTTTTGGGTTTTTGTTGCAGTTTGCAGATGGTGTATACTTAGTCTTGCTAATGGGTCTCCTAGAAGGCTATTTTGTTCCTCTGCACAGCTTTTTCTTGACTCCTGATAGTTTTGAACAAAAGGTAATTAGATTTCATTTTTCTGTTAAAAACAAATAAACATAAACATGTCTAGTAGTACAGAGATGACACACACTTTTCCACATAAGCTTGATGTAAATAGCTGAAATCAAGAGAGTACTGTACTGGTAGCTATTTCCAAATGTTTTTAAGAACCCAATATTAATGCTTACCCAGAATAAAAGGGAAAATTATATTAATGATGGGTGGTTAGTAAGTATTAACTGATTTTGGCAGCCATCGTGTGATGCTGTCATTGAACCAGACTTTATTATTCATTAAGTGTATTAAGAAATATGCACATGATTTGATGACAGAACTGATTTTTGTGTCCAAAATCCGAGAATTTTATATTTGAAAGCTTTTATGCTTTTTGGAAACATAGTAATATATGTACTATGTACCATTTTAAGACCAACCATTACCCCAGAGTCTGTTGCTATTCAGGCATTTCAGCTGTCTATTCAGGCACACTTAATGGGCCATCCTGTTGCAATTTTTAAACTTGCATGAGGTGGGCTATTCTTACTTTGAAATAATTTTTCTATGGGTAATAAAAGGTCACATGTTATTTTTTAATTGACTTTATATTTCTGAAACCATCCAGATTGTCTGGATTCCATGCACCAGGTCTTCCGTAGATATATGAAGCCCTGACTAAATTTTCCTTCTGAGCATCTGAGTCTTTAAATACATCTTGTTTTGACCATTTATACTATGCTGTTTATAGTTCACAATAATGACTACTTTTATCATAACACTAGGTCATCAATGTATCCTTTGCATTTGAACTAATGCAAGATGGTGGACTGGAAAAACCAAAGCCAAGACCAGAAGGTATCTATTCTACTTTGTTTTGCATCACCTTAAAATGTGTGTTGAATCCAGATCTTATCTCATAGGATTATGGTAGAACTAAATGAAGGTTAAAATGTTAATCCAAGAACGAAAGACAAGATGTATTTTGAAGCTCTCAGGCACTGTATTTAAATGGCTAATAGATACACCCTTTTCAAATGTTGAACGGCTTTCGTTCTTGAATGACCAGGGTAAGATTTCAATGACCAAACACATGTTTTAATACTCAGATATTCAATGAAAGTAAAAGAATACAGTTGTAAATGGAGTCAGTGTCAGATACAAATTGCTCCATTTTCCCCCATCCCATCCCATCCCATCCCATCCCATCCCATCCCTCATAGTATTCCAGTGCAATATATAAAATTTTCACAAAAGATAGATGTTATAGAAGAACTTCAAATGCTCACATAACTGCCTTTGGGTGCAGGACCTAATCATGTATATTTAAATTAGATTTATTGCTACAGACTTAAAGTAAAATGTGTCATCAGAGAAGATGAAGGCTTTGCCGCTGACTTCAGCAGGACCAGGATTCCATTCCTCTTTGATCATACAAATGCTGGGCTTAAATCCGGCTTTTTAGGATGGATGTAGGGCACTTGATTCACCATGTTATAGGGTATGTTATATGGTTCCTCCGATGAGAAGTTACCACTTCTTACCATGCAGGAGCGGCAGGGCGTGCAGTTTCTTCTCCACTGTTCCCTACAGTAGCTGGGCTTCTGCCGGTTACCTGTGACAATAAGTGTGAGATATATATACGTGTGTGTGTGCACGTGCATATAGATGTGTATGTTATATACCAAATAATTTATATTTGTGTGTGGGTGTGTCTTTAAGACCCATTGCAGATTCGCATTCTATGGTGCAGAGTTTTTTCCTGCCATAATACTGGATTGTCATTCCCTGAGGAGTTGGTATAAGCTAATGCTGAGAGTTTTACCTCTAATAGTAAGGGCTCTCTGGAGATCATCACTGCATGAAGTTCTGCTCCATTCTGCTCACTTTCCATACCTTCCAACTTCCGGATCATAACAGCTGCAGGCAAATGCACACACAGAGATACGCCTCAAGTCTGTGCTGCCTGTTCATTTCATCTGGACCTACCCAGCCTATTTTTCACTTCTTTTGATTGCTTGAACTCTTATCCACAGTCATGCTTAACTAAACCAGTGGTGGCTATCACAAACCTTGTGTTTGAAATAGTCAAAGAGAGAAGGGGGAAATAGTGAAATCTAGGGATCCAAGCAAAACAGAGAGTATCTGTGATCCCTTATTTCCCCATGGGGGCTTAAAATTCTTACGGCATTTAATTTTTCAGGTATTTATTGCTCTAGGGGACAGCTAATTTTTCCAGTATAAATCAAGCCATAAGGATATTTCAGCATATATAAGACATTTCTTGTGCAATTATTGAAATACTTAATATGAAACTTCCTGCCCAATGTGAATGGAAAAACACATCTGTTTTATGTGTTGTTACATTGGGCACAATGCCCATATTTAAAATTTCCAGTGAGCAAAAGAGTATTGAAAAGGATCTTACCCTACATGTGTATACTAAATACTGTTAAAATTCCTACACTGTTTCTTTGAGGTTCTTGAGGAAGAAATATGCTGAAAAGTGCTTTAGAATATGAAAAACATATTTAGTGGAAAAAAGAATGTGGTTAAATAAATGAGTATGAAAGCCAATGATTTTTATGGGGTCAACAGTTTATTTGCATTATTTGCAATATAATTGAAAATGTTTTAAAAAGCTTTCCGTGACCTTTTACTTTAAAAATGGCCAAAACATTAATCTACTCAGTCTGTAACGAATTCATTTGCAGTCTGAGCTTTTTCAGATTACTTCTTGACATGTATATGTCAAAGCCAAACTCAAGCTCGAATGTTATATATATTGGGCAAACACATGTAGCAATGGAAGTAACTGAGCTTTCTCCGGGAACATGCTGCTTTTTAGTTTGGCCCTTTATGTGGAATTCTGTTGTGCTGGTGGAGTCTTCGGATAACTTTGCAAAAACCTGTCAAAGTTACCTCTTTATTCATTTGAAATTCTATATTAGGAAATGAAGGTGTTCTGCAGCTTGCTGCTGGCCTGACAGAGGAAAATTCCCAAGTTATATGCAAACAGTAATGCAGCGTAGGACATGATGTGGGAGCAATGTGCCCTTCTTGTATCTTTTGACATTTTCTCTTCATTTTATATCAAGCATTTTTCATCTGATGTAGTAAGAACCAGAAAAACCATGAGGCCATGGTTTCATGACCACACATAGGCTCAGCATAAGATCTAGGTTTGAGTGTTTCCACCCTTTGACTGCAGATACCAGTTTTTCATGTAGTTAGTATCTTTAGCTCTTTGAACTTGCATACTTTGGTACATCATGCATAGGTTTGATTGGTTTCATTCTTCAAAGTGTAACCCCTTCACAATCTATGAGAAACACCGGTGTAGATAAATGC
>VXBZ01001469.1:273478-309841 GCA_013399135.1 Heliornis fulica
TTATTATTATGTTTTCTTTCTTCTTTTTATTCTGCTTTCCTATTAAACTATCTTGTGAGTTTAAAACCCACAAATTTTACCTGTTTTGTTTTAGGTTGGTTTTTCTGGTTTTAATTTTCATCCCAGATCCTTCTGGGGGATGGTTTAGTTACCTGCTGGGTTAAACCACAACACCTTGGTTGCAGCATTAGCCATTTGTATCCTTAACTATAAGTGGTTAAAATAACTATTTTTGAGCTGCTAGTTNCAATGAGAGCGTGGGGCATTTACAAGAACTGGGAGTGAGCACAGCCAGGACAGTTGACCCAGACTGGCCATACCATATGATGTCATGCTAGGTATAAAATTGAAGTTTGTCTGGGAGGTGTCATGGCTCAGGAACTAGCTGAGGTAAGAAAATTTGAATTGTGCTGTTCATCACTTGGTTNAAACTATCTTGTGAGTTTAAAACCCACAAATTTTACCTGTTTTGTTTTAGGTTGGTTTTTCTGGTTTTAATTTTCATCCCAGATCCTTCTGGGGGATGGTTTAGTTACCTGCTGGGTTAAACCACAACACCTTGGTTGCAGCATTAGCCATTTGTATCCTTAACTATAAGTGGTTAAAATAACTATTTTTGAGCTGCTAGTTTAAAAACTTTATTTGTATTTCTATTCATTCTTAGTATCTTTGGGATTCAAATATTCATGGATCTGAGCAAGGAAAGGGAGTAGAGAATAGGCACTTTTTCCGAAAATGTTTTGAGCTAATGAAGTTACTAATGTTTCCCCCCACCCCTTGTCTTTTTTTCTAGATATTGTAAATTGTGACTTGAAGTCTACACTGAGAGTACTGTACAACTTATTTACCACATACAGGAATGTGGAGTGAAGAATTGATGTTGGTCATAAAGGAGTGTTAAGAAAGCAAGCATTACAACTAGCATATTTTTCGTCGGTATTCCTCTGCATCTTTATCCTATAATGAACTAAACAGTTTATCTGAAGAATTTGTAATTGATTAATCTTGCACTACTATTTTCATAGTAGATTTAAAACTAATATAAATTATTTAGAAAAAGGTTTGGAGGAAGGTATTCGGGTGTATTCTGGGAGAATGCGTGTCACAATAATAACTGTCACACTGTTTTGTACTAGGTGAAGCTAGAACAATAAAAAGATTTAGTAACTCTTAATTCGGATCAGTCTTTAAAACCAGTCATAGGAAGATTCAGCACTGAGTATCTATTTTAATATTTTTTACATGTATCTTTTCTGATCTGGGGATTTTCTATTCATGATAAAATGGTTGCATTCTAATGAGCAATGTCCATGAAAAGAAACGGTTAAATACTCATTTTCACAGCTAAAAAGAGACTTTCTCAAGCACCTAACCTGATTAATTTATATACTCAGTGCTGTTAGATTTGAATTTTATGGGTACAAACTGAAGTGGCTACTCATTCCTTCAGACTTATTAAAATGTGACAGTCTGCTTTAAATATGTGTTATTGAGCATTTGGCATAAGGACACTTCCAGCTTGTCACTAGGTTTTGCTCGAGGAAGAGATATTTTTTGCAAAGTACATATTTCAGGAAAACACACCTTTATAATAGAGTTTCCCTATAATATATGTATTGTTGGATAGTATTAGAAAGTAAAAGAACAATATGTTTTGCTTTCAGCAGTGTAAACACAAGATTACCAGGTTGCAGGTATAGAGTTATTGCTAAACAGGATATAGAATCTGTCCCTTTGGTTGATTTTATGATGAATGGATTTTGCTGTGTAATATCCAACATAAAAAAAATAAGATATATATTCCAGAAACTTTTTTGTAGCCTTTTAGATACAAAAGCACTGCTTTTAGGCCAAAGCTACTCCCATCCGCAAAGACTCTGTTACAGTATAAGGTTATTGGGTCATTTTACATGGCTATAAAGAGTACTTGTTTTCTAATCACAACTGAGCATAAGCTGTTATCTGTTTGGTTTTAGCTTTTACAAAGACACAGATGAGAAATGGGAGTTAATTCTTCCATTAGACTTCATTTCAAGCACCAGTTATGTTTCCATAAAGAAGCTGACAGATTGCCTGACGTGAGTGTTAATCATCAAAAACTGCAGTAGCATAAGATAAAGAGTAAATGAATCATTTGCTAGAAGTCTTGATGTTAGTATTAGATTCCTTTCTAAAAGAAGTGTTCCAATGCAACCACAGATTCTTGGGATCCTGGATTGCACAGTAAGGAAAAAAATCCTTAGGCAGAAATTACTGGATGACTGCTTAGAAATCTTTGTACTGCTTAGTGCGGGTAGGAGACTCATTAATAGTTATCCAATTATGGCACAACTGGTATAGGTGTAAGGAAAAGCCACCTGTCAGCTCTTGAGTCTGTTCATCTGAAGAAATGTAGTGCTGGCAAGAACCATCAATAACATCTACATGTTATGTAGTATATAAAGCATTACTTATTTTTCAGTTTTCCTGGGCACTTTTTTTTTCCTTTAATGCAGAGTTTTCCAGTGTAACATTAGTATAAAGGGAAGACAGGCAGTTATGTTCTGTATTTGATGAACACTAACTGATGTTTAATAACAAGACGATATTGCCTTCTGCGGGGGGAAAGGTGGGAGGAATTAATATTCTGAGAAGTACCTTTCAACTTTTATAAAGAAAAGACAATAGTTAATTCAGTGGACTCTCAACTCAGAAATTGTTGCCTGGCTGTTATAAACATTCTGAGTATCTCTATTACGGTATTTTTTTACCTCTGTATTTTTAACCAAGTTTCTGAAATCAGAGATGCAGGAAATAACAGTTACTTGCCTTTTACACAGGTAAATAACCGGACATTTTGACCTTGAAAATGAACATGCTTTTGTTGTATCTTTCCTGTCTGAGAAGCTAAATGATAGGAATTAACAAACCGTTTTTTGTGCAAACTGCCACAGAGCTTCTCATGAATATACCGGCAACAATTTCAGCTTATTTTAGTGTTTCACATGTAAGTTTTCATTTGCTCACTAGATTGTATTAATTGTAATTGTTAATCAAAAAATGTATGGTGTTTTTTCTCCAGATCATGCTCAGCTAAAATACTCTTCTAAAAAATCTCAACAATGCTAAAATGTTTTGATTGCCCTTGTTTTCAGGAGTGCGCTTTCCTTAAAGAGGAGATTTACATATGTAAAGGAAAAAAGTTATGAACAGTGAAACTGGGTTTTGCCTGGACGTGAAAATACGTATTCCTGTGCTATATTGGCATAACATTATTGGAGATTATGAAGTCTGTCAGACTCCATTTTCAATCCTTAAAATCCACAAAACTGAGACAAATGTTGAAATCCTCGTGCTGAAATGCAATTATGCAGAACCATAGAAACGTTTAAACAATATCCAACCTTTAAACAATCATCTATCCTATGGTAAGAATTTTTGCAAATTAAAATCTGCTATATAAACAAGAGTGTCTTATGTAAATATAGACCCATGTGATAGTTTTAACACATTCACACAAATAGTATATGGTGCCATGTAGGAGTGGGTCACTGCTTATATTTTTGACAGTGTAGATTTAAATAGCTATCAGATAACTATGAAATATAATATACAGATTATATCTAATATTTATTGCTTTAATACAGAATATTATAGAAATATCAAATACTACTGTAGACAGCAATCAGTGTAGGCCAGCACTTTCCTTCGGGAAAGTGAAATATTAAGTTAGCTGGGCCAAGTTCTGCCGACACCTAAGATGCTTTTATTCTTTATACACAGCAGGGTATACTGATGTACAACTAAATGCAGAATTCACTGTTTAGATTAAGGTAGAAGTCATTTTAAGTTTTAGGTCAATCCTGGTTTTATTTTTAACTACTTTAATGATTAAATAGATTTGGGAGACAAAGGGAGATGGCCAACCTCTTTTCAGTGGCCTGTGGGGACAGGACAAGGGACAATGGTCACAAGTGAGACCACAGGAGGTTCCACATCGATGTGAGGAAGAACTTCTTCACATTGAGAGTGACAGAGCACTGGAACAGGCTAACCATGGGGGCTGTGGAGTCTCCTTATCTGGAGACATTCAAGACCCGTCTGGATGCCTACCTGTGCGACCTGTGCTCTAGGGAACCTGCTTTGGCAGGGGGGGTGGACTCGATGATCTCTCGAGGTCCCTTCTAACCCCTACAGTTCTATGATTCTGTGAAATAAATGGATTCAGCCCATGTAAGATACAAACAGTCAGGTGGAGAGGCCAGTTTCTCTCTACTTCTTCCAGAGGGAGCCTCTGATCTTGAGGCTGCTATCTCAGCCCTTGGGTTGGTTTCAAAAGCCAGGTATGAATCCTAAGATCTCATGGTAGTATTAAATGAATCTCAACCACCAGACCAGTATATTTGTATGTTGTGCTCTGCCACAAAAGGCTCGCAGGTAACTGAGTCCACCAACAATTTCCAATTTATTAGCCTACTTTGAGTAACCATTTCTGTGGTACTGAACAGAAATGTTCAGTAAACATTTCTGCTGCTAAGGCATTATGAAACTGCCAAAAGAACAGTTTCCAGTGCTTCTCTGACTTCTAATCCATCGCATCCAGCAATATGATATCCAGATTTGTTTTGTGGTTGGAGTTAGGCATCCTTTCCCTATTGATGGATGCTGGCATACGCTGTCAACCACACAAAGCTATTACTTTTTTTCAGAGAAGAGCTACAGATTCTTAATAGTATGTCAAAAAAAAAAAAAAGTCAAAATAATTGTATCAAATCCTAATATCTTGAGGTCAACTCTTTTCAGATGTCTTTCCCAGCTGACTGGCATTTAGTTGCCATAAAAACAGGCCCTAGAGAAAGGGTATGAAAGTAGTCTTTGCATAATATTATCTGATACACATAAAGTCCTGAATTGGATTGCTCTGTATTCGCAATGGAGTACAGATGGACCAAGTTCCTTATTAAATGAGCTGTCTGCAGAATATCTAGTTCTTTACATTTCTTGGTCAGTAGATACCTTCATGTTATAGGGCAGCAGCAGCCCTTGCAGCTACATAGTTCAGGAATCCAAGGGGACCAGGTCCTAGTTTACTTCAGTTGACTGTGGACCAAGTTGCTGTTTGATATATCTTCATATAAACCAGTGGCATTAAATCAAGAGAGCATTTGGTCTTTTCTGTTCTACAATGTTACAGTACTTGGAAATTGTTTACCTTTTTACCTTAGGCAGACAATATTGATAGTGGTAAATACTACTTGGATTGACTTCTCTTTTTATTTTCTTGAAGTATGTTTTTAAATTCATGTTTCAGATTAATTTAGCAAACACATTTACTGCAAGTCACAGTGTAAAGTAGAATGTCTTTTAAAAGTAATGGGTTTATTTCATTAGAGAAAGATATATATGATATTTAATATACTAGATACTAGTTTAAGGTCTAATTTTTGTTACTCCTGTCTTACTATCAAAAAAGTCTTCATGAGTGGCCTCTGTGTGTGCCAAGCACCCAAAGAGAGAACAGTGTCTTGAACACCTTTTGCAAGACTTTCTACACTGTTACTTAATGGATTTTTTTTCACTTTAAGAATTAATGTGTGTTTTCTTTTTACACTTAAAGTATAATTAAAGGCTGAAGAAATCTTTTGTAGAGTTATAACTAGTTTAAAGTAAGGTATTTTGTTTTGATCTATTACATGAAAAAATGGAGATGGCAGCACCAAAATTCCAAAATTATGCATACCTCAGCATCCACAGATTTTCCAAAGAGGTTTTGAGTCCTTTAATGTTTACTAGGGCTAATTTTACCTATTTTGACAGTATTTTCTGTGTGCCTATTTCTTTTTGGAGCAGTGAGATTTTATTTTCTATTGAACAGTTTAATACTGCACACTCTGCAACAATGTTAGTGTCATTTAAATATTTGGTTCTGAATTTTAATTTTGAACTAATTATGAAAAAAGGATATTTGCAAAATTTGCTTCCTAACACATCTAACCAAAAAAAAAGGTTCGTTTATATCAAGTTGCATTGCCTTCAACTGCTGTTAGTAGCTTTCACAGAATGTATTTTATGTACTCTGTAAGCAAGAGATACTGTTCTTGATTCTTTTCCTGTGCTTTTTCTGAAACTTTTGTTATGATCCACAATAAAATTTGCACCTGAAAAATCAACACTGTTTGTTGTTGTTGGTTGAAGTGTGAGATGTATGACAAAAAATTAGGAGGACTGTATGGTTATGTTCTCAGAGCTTCCAGAGCTCTCTGTGCATCTAACCCATTCTCTGTTATCTCTTTGTGGGTGTATTTGGTGTTTATTATTATTTTCTGTGGGGGCTGGTGACAGCTGAAAGTGGGTTGGCAAAAAACAGCCATGTAAACATACGCTCAAAATGATTAACAACAGCAGGTCAGGAAAATGCCATATTTGACTCAAAATGGCAAAGCATACATTTGCTTTAGTGTTACTGTGCTGAACAGTTCAGAGGTGATACTGCAGTTGTGTATAATGTAATTTTCTGCAGAGTAGTTCTGTTAATTTGAAATGTTACATGTTTATGAAACACTAAATGATCAAAATTAAACTGCAATTTCAGAAAATGCATTTAGGAAGATTTTGAGATTTTATGGTTTTTTATGAACTTGTGTTTGTCATGACCTTTTAACACAGGAGCTTCAATGCAAAACTTGGATCCAGTCAAAAATATAGGCGTCTAAACTGCTACAGATCAACATTTAGCCAGTGCTTGTAGGTCTGCTTGTAAAGCTGAAACCACCAAGCAGAGCTGCTGAATCAACGGGGAGTGCTAAGGGTGAGTTTTAATGCTATTCTTCAATCTCAGCCTATTAATCAGGGCTGGAAAGAGATATCTCTGCCTAGGATCCATGGTCTTAAGCGCCACCATATGCAGTCGTGGCTTTTGTCCTGAGTTTTGTGTTTTTTTCCTGAAAAGCATCGAAACTTGCTCTTCTTCAAATATTGCAGTACAACTAAAAGGTCACCATCTGGCTACCTCAATTTCTTCATCACTATTCACCCAGAAAGTAAAAGATCTGGGTTTAATGCCTTTATGCAGCTGTAAGAGTTACTTTGCCTTTCTTAGAAGAGTGCCATAACCTGCAATATCAGTTCAAGGTAATATGTTTTTTTTTTTCTTTTAGTGTTGGAGGGCCACTATCTATTTACAAGCTGAAGTTATAACTAAAAGGGTGCTAAAATACCAAAACACATTTTGAAGAGGAACCAGGACTAACATCACCTCTGTTTCAATGCAAAATTCCTGCTGAGCTTTGGTCACTCTCTTCCAGGACTCGGCTGTTGAAACAACCCCAGGAGAAGGTATTCCTGCCCAACACAGCCTGAGTTAGGTTTGCATTTCCTCAGGCAAAGCAAATAATACTTTCATCTCCTGCTTCTTACTTGTTTTCTAGCCATTAGGTGAGCTCACATAGGAAGATAAGCACCACGTTATGTACCAGCTGTGTTTTAGGAAAGTGGCAGACACAGCTGGATTTTGTCTGTAAAGCCATTTGAGGTTCCTTGGGCTTTCTCTGAGCTCACGTACTGGATTGAGCGCTGCACCTCATTTTTAGATCCCAGCCAGATTAAAACTACAACTACTCAGTCCCACTGAGACTGGGTCAGCTTTAAACATGGGATTTTCTCAACTCAAAAGCAGCAGTGAAATTTAGATATCTTCAGGAGGAGGTAGTGCTTACAAAATCCACAGGATTGCAACTTTGGTGCCTATACTCTGTCCTGTGAAAAGTGGAAGATCTGCCTGGGGCAAGGTCTCCTCCCATGGTCTGGGGAGGCAAAACCAGAAGAGCATCTTTTGCTTCCCTTCAGAGATCTGTATGCTGTGGCAGACTGCACAGACTGTTTCCTACTTGGTTTAGTTTAATTTTACTGAGAATAGGCCTGAAAATATGCTTTAACTATTCTTCCCTCTCCTGGATGCTTCCACTGCCCAAGTTAGGTGAAAATTAATACTAAAGGAGTGTATTGAAGCTCTACAGTTTTCAGCTGAGACTAATCGGCCCCGTCTACTCTTAGGGCTTTTGATGTTGGGAGGAATGAATGGTGCTGACTGTAGTCATGTCTGAATGATTAGTCCATTGGATCACATGCCAAATTTATAACTGTTACATTAGATGAACAGATGAGGTCTATTAAATTACATGTGGGGGTTGGGGGTAGGGTGGAAATCTGTGTGACTAGAACTTTTTTTTTAAAGTAATTTTCTTCTTTTTTGTGGGGAAGGGGTGGGGTGGGAGTGGGAATACTTGGGTAGGGGGAGGAAGTACATATGTTCCTGTGCTCAGAAACTTGCAAGGTGCTGAAGACTGTCATCTTGATTCAGCAAAAAGCTAGTTAACTTTAAATATGTAAGAAGAGTCCTTGTGAGTTTTTTTAGTCTGTTTCACCTAAAAATTAATAAACATTTGTATCACTGTGGGAAGCCTCAGTCACATTTACACTGGGGCCTGTGTTGTATCTTCACATCCTATCACAATCCTGTATAATTGCATCCATAAAACCATTATTTTTAAGGCCTGCTCTCCTCAAAGGATCCCTTATAGCCACTTTGTAAATTAGCTCATAAAAAGATACATGCTTCTTGTCCACTCTTGTGTTCATTAAAGGTTTCACCTGCATGAGGGTTGAAAACCCAAGATAATTTATGTCTTCTCTTGTGAGGCCCTTGGAGATTAGATAACTAAATCAACAGAATAGCAGAATGCTGCTCTCTGCTTTCAACCTTGGCACAAAGTATGAGGCAGATACAACTCAGGTTGTATTCTTATTGCTGTCTGGTTTAAATCCATGCCTACAGGGATTGCTGCACTAGCAGTTCCGTCCATGCATGCTATGATGCAGTCCTTGTCTTGAAAGGCCTGCAGGAATGTGAGAGGAGGAAAGCTGTAAGTGAACTCTAACTTTACGCAGATCATGATGGGTGTCAATTAGCAAGTAGATTCCCTTGTGTGCACCCTAAGTGTGCCTTTAAGTTGTGGTGTAAAACAAGGAGCTACAATGTTACAGATGAGGCTAGTGTGGAATTTCACTCTCCAAGGGAAAAGGGACCAAGAAAGTTTCAAAGGCTGTTAACTTAAAAAGTTAACAGGCTTCTTGTGGCAAAGATGTAGGTGCTCAGAATCGCCCTACTGAAGCAAGTAAATCTGCAGGTTTGTTAGCTTGCCTCGGGAGGCATTTTTCCAGTTGAAGTGTTGCAGGGCCATTGGCTAGGAGGAAATTGCCAGTGTTTGCCAGCGTTACAAGTTAAATGCATGTGCTTTGGACTTCCCTCTATGTGATAGAAATGTAAACACTTTCTTATGCATAATGTTATAATAATAGAGTATTGAAGGTGTCAGTTCTGAATTTTAAATCTTCTGTTCCTCCAGATCTTTCTGAACTGTTTGTAACGGCACTTGAATAGACAGAAAGGACATCATTAAACCAGATCTGTAGTCTTAATTGCATAAAAACCTTGTTCATCTACTGTCTGAAAGCAGCACTCGGTTCAAACAGTGTCATAACCTCTAGCTTCATTTTTTTCTGTGTTATCAGGACAAATTAACCCATTAGCTGCACAGACTCTATTGTGAGTCAGAGGTATATGACTCACATGAATAGAACACATTTCTGTTCTGGTTTTAATTAACTTGGCCTCTACCCAAATCCTCCTTACAAATGAAAGATACTAGATTAGTTGAAGACTACAAAACATTTTTATGGTTTGTGCTAAACCTGCATGTGAATTTTTATGAGATAATGCTACAAAAAGAAGATTCTCATCAATGAGCTAGCTTTTATTTTACAGACTTGAAGTATTGTAATTAATTTTTTTGTTTGTTTGCCTTGCAAACTGTAAGAGAACAAAAGAAATGCACATTTCTAACACATTGGTAATTGGTCCCAGTCTTGATTCAGGTTAGTCGAAAACAAGTTTATGGTGGTTACAGTCGCAGAAGTCTTAAGGGGCACATCCCTTTGTGATTTTCATAATTTTCCTATCAGGGAACTTTGTTTTCTGTATTAATAAGTATAATCAGTAATACATATAATCAGAAATAATCAGCATTTCTGATTGGCTCACTGTGCCTTCTCTTAATAAAGCAATACTAAAATCAAATAAAATCCTCAAATATAAATTGCAGAGGGGGGTAGTCTGAGCCCTTACTGGGCATAGCCTGTCAAAACGGAAGCAATACAAATTGTATTTACACAACTTTAAAAGAATCAAAACCAAGAAAACATCCACCCCTCTCTGAACCTCACAGAAATATAGGCCTGAATCTTAACACTAAACTTTCTTCATGGCACTTTAGGAATTTTAAAGGCAAATGAGAAGCCAGGCATACAGATACTTGATGGAGCCTTCCCACAACACCACTCTGTCTAAAGAAACAAGCTCAGAATAAGAGCAGAGGGTGAGGGGAAGAGAAATGTATCTTTGTGTGAACACTTTATAGTTTGCTCATATAGCACAATGAGGGTGGGCCAGCTGGCTGTAAAATGACCTAGTCTGATAAATTAATCAGGAGTATGCTCTATGTGCCACCAACTGTCCTGTGACTAATAAGTTAGTTTTCTGCTTTGGCAGGTTCCATGAGTTTGCATGTAGCATGAAGAGGAGAGCTGGAGGAAAAAGGTCATGTTTTAAAAGGGACTTAGCTTGAGGGAGTCTGAAATGAAAACTTGCATGTGGGCCACTACTTCCCAGACTCTGCAGGCCCACAGTTTAATTCCAGTTGCTTAGAGCACTTAATCAAGATCTGCCTTCAGCTCTGCCTGCCACCAGTTAGTCCTGATAAAGCCCTAACTCGCCTTCTCATTGCCTAAGTGGTGACATTAGGATTTCCATCAAAGCAAAGAAATTAGAGGCACGTAGCCGACTCAGCTCCATTTAGGCAGAGCTCCATGTTCAGATTCTGAGATTTTTCTGTCTTGGAGAGACATTGGCTTCCCATGCAAGAAAAATAGTCTGTCAGTGAATTTTCTACAATATACACGTCCCAATCATTGTGGAAAGTTACCAAGTTGGTAGGAAGCAGATTTAGGACACAGATTTATCTACTTATATTTTGTACAGTTACACTGCTTTTCAGGAACATATGTATTTCTCAGTTGAAAGTTTTGAGTGTTAATTTCTGAAATTCCATTGCCAATAGCTAGACCTTGCTTTTCATTTTTCATTAGCTGAGGTAGATTTTCTGTGCCCACATTGTTTGAGGTTGGATTACCAAAACTGTCTGGATTCCTGTTTTATGCTTAAAATAATGTCCCTCCATTGAACAGAGGTCCTTTATGTATATAATCTACCAAGTATCGGATGATCCATCAGGATGCAGAGCACAATGTAAAGATAGGATACTAATGAGCAAGTTTCTCTGAGTCAGCTCTGCCTCCTTTTGGGACATATGTGCAGGGGAACTTATATCAAACCTCAGGATGCTCCTGTTACCATGTTTGCTCAGTAACAGAAAAGTTTTAGGGCTCTGCTTCACTTAGTGGTTAAGGAAGTTATGTGCAGTTATACTACTAGAAGGGGGAAGAAACAATTGTACACCCATGTGAGGCAGAGGATGGATCTTGCTGGGGTGGCACAGTCCCAGCACCTTTAGTCATCACTTTCTAGTGGACCTATAACTTTCATTCTGAGCACTTTCAGTTGAACTGCCTTGTGTTGCTGGGTCTTTTGCATCTACCTTAACACATTAACCCTAGGAGTCTTGTGAACTTCTATTCTCTCTTCTAGTATGACACAACCTCACCCAGTAATTTTGGTATCAAGACTGTAACTTAAGCTGTTTCTAAGACCTCTTTCCCAATGGCTCGGTTACCCAGGCAGACCTCTGGGATGAGGAGATAAACCACAGTGAGTAACACCAACAGAAAACTTCTGCTGTTTTAAGTCAGGCAAATTTTTCCACTAGGTGAATTCCCGTGATTAAGAATCAGAGGATTTGTTCCAGGGAATCAGGACACGCCTGTTATTTAAAAGCAATTTCTCTTTTATTACTGGCTTATTAAAAATTACCGTTCTCTATTAATCAGCATTTCTTAATTAACATAAAATTCCCAGGTCTGGTACAGCTCCACCACCCACAATCCAGACCTATCCTCTTCGTTTCTATTTAGACTACATATTCCTACAGTATGTAGGATTAGATTGCATGCTGCAATTATTTTCAGGGAGGACTGTGACACTTGGCCTTGATCTTGGCTTTCTTTAGTACAGAGCACTGCAAGTATCCTATATTTATTTATAACTTGTTGGGGGGAACAACAGAGGCTGTCTGACACTATGCGCTCTCTTTCTCTTTACACTGTAATTCTTGTATGGGGCTCTCAGGAATTACAGGGAGGAGAGCTTTGCTGTTTGGAGAAAAGGTCTTAAAATTTAATCAGAACACAATTTTAACCAACCAGCTACTTCAATCAGCCAGTCCAACTATGGTGTGGGTTTTGCAAGTCTCAGTGCTCAGAGTTCCCTTGGGTTGCTTTTAGTTATGAAATAAAAATAAGAAATTAGGTCAGTTACACTCTATTGACTTCTTCTAATCATACAGCTTCCAAAAGTATAGAACAGTGTAGCTTTGTCTAAATTAATATTTGGGATCTCACCTCTATGAGTAGGCTTTGCCACTGGTTGAAAGCTAAATTGGGAATGCTCATTCCAAATGGCAAATTGTATATATGCTCATCTCCAGACTAGTTTTAACCCTTGCAATACTGCAGATGAGTAGTCTCAATCCATTGTTAAAAGACCCACATCAGGTCTCCCATCACTACCAAGAGTGATGGATACTTTCCTGGGTGCCCTCCCATCTCCATTGGTTATTTCCTCCTTGACTGAGTCTCCTGAAATCTTGTAAAAGCCTTTATACCAAATTTTTTCCTGCCTACTTTAACCCTTCAGAATGTCTGGCTCCCAAACCCCACTTCACCCAACCATACTTTATGACCTACCTCATCTTCTAAGAGTTCCTTCTCACTGGTTAAGGTAGTTGATCAACTCAACATCCAAACAATCAAAACCATATACTGTTGTCTCACCAAAACCCTATTTTTTCCTCATCTGGTCTCAAGCACTATGTCATTCCTATTTCTTTTCTCCAAGAAACATTAAAAGCTTTGAATAGTTTCTTTATCTTGCTGCACGCAACAACTGATATTGCTCATTATTCCCATCGTCCATCTCCCATGTTCTGTGGACACACTCACCCTTTTCATTCCCCTGCTATAATTTTTAAAGTTAGGATCGAAAGAGCATGTGTCAATCAGGTTTTTCCACAATCTAGCATATTCTGCAAAATATTTTACAAGACTTTTTTCTTCTTCCATAAGGATAACTCTAAGAAAAGAAAAAAAAAAAAAAATCCAAATTCTGACCCAGCAAGCAGCCTGTGGCCGTTGCTTCATTCATAGCTGGTCAAATATGTGTCTGTTCACACAGACTGTGATTCAGTGACTGCACAATACAGAGTGTATGGCTGCATGTCTCTGCCCATTACATTGCAGAAAAGTGATGGGAAAACCTCAAAAGTGCCAGAGTTTGGATATACCCCAAGTGGTTTGGTTTCTTGTGTGCACTTACAGAAGTCAGAAGAAACAGAAGGACCTCTAAGTATGCTACTGTTCATTCCTCTGCCTTTAATTCTCCGATTCTGTCCTTTTAGATAGCTACAGTCTTGTTTTACTCGTTACTCTTCGTTTCACCTGAGCTGCAGATGCAAACTACTTTGTGTACAGTGCCATGGAACCAAGTTGTTGAAAACGGTCCCATAGTTGCAAAGTGAAAATGAGATTTGAGGAATTCACTGACCTTCCTACAGATTAGTTTAAAAAGAAAACAACCATGGAGTTGACACGTGAAAGTTGTTAGTTGCAATACTGCAAAGTTAGAAAATGAAGAGGTCACACTTCTCACAGGAGGCTGAGGTGAATCTGCATCTCTCTTTGTGTCATAATATTGTTTTTTTTAAGCCCAGGTGTAACTGAGTGATAATATCTGTGTTTATACTGTTAGTGTTGAGGTCAACTTTATCCACTGGTACGACTTTGAAGCCTCCCATTTTATGAAATAAAAGTTGTGTATCAGTATGTCTAGAATTAAGTCCGCTGCAGAGGCTGAAGTTGCTTTTCTCCAAGTCATTTTCCTCCTCTCTAGCAAGTCATGAGTGCTTTCAAAGCTTTGCAGTCTAACAGACTCTTTGTATTTATTGCAAAGCCAAAGCTAGTCTTTCCTCCACGTCACTGGATGTGGGTCAGGCCAGACTTCCAGAAAACAGAAATTTCTGCTAAGTTACCCTCTGAAGTAGCTAGAAGTATGGTCTGAATTATTAAAGAAGTCAGAGATCATTGTTTAATGTACAGAAATAAAACTGTATCTAAAGACCTATTTTGTGAAGTATAAGTTAGATTTTCACATTTGAGTATATTTGGGTGTGTAGAATAGCTTGAGAATTGATTCCAGAAACAAGATATAATCAGTTTACCTTTCTTGGCACTGCATCTGGCTAAATGTAAAAAACCTCATTTCATTTACTATATAATTATCCTCGTGTTTCCTTGAATGAAAGCATAGCAAAGATCCTATTTCTGGCACATTTGGGAGCAAAACAGTTAAATTGCTAACAAATAATGTTTTGTAGTTTGTATGAGAGCCAAGAAGATTAATGAAATGTTCATGAGAGAGTCTGGCAAGTGGCCACATTCCTATGGGAACATTGCTGCAGTGAGGTTTAACGGAGCATGAGGGACATTAAGAAACAAATGTGTGGGAGTTTTAGGGTGAACTGTAAATGATCAAGAATCTAGTAAAACTAGATATTGTGTATTTTGCCTTTGAGGCTTTCCAGTGAATTTATGTAATATTTCTCATTCTTATCTAAAGTCTGTGAGGAAGATGAGCAAACTGCATCCTCCTTGGGTTTTTTCAAGAGCAGCTGTCAAACACTTGAGCTCTACTGACTTCTTTGAATGTTACAGCAGATGTAAACTCATTAAACAAATGGCTACAAGAAATAAGTCTTTTAGCCTGACCAGAGTTTCTGTGTCGAAGCACTTCAATTTAGTGCTTAATCTGCCAGCCTGCCCAAGTCTTGTGTATGCTTTTAATCACAAAAAGCTGTGTTATTTTCCTGATTTTAGGCAAGTCAAGGAGAAGCTGCATTACTATAGCATTATTTCTATTTCTTCTTTACAACCACCTCCCATTTCACACCAGTTGTCTGTGAGATACGTCCTTACTGACCATGCGAATCCACTAGCATACTGTAGTTCAGTTAAGTTAGGGGTTGCTATATTCACCAAGGATAAGAAAACAAGCTAAGTTTCCTCTGTTTCAGAAGGAAAAACTTTATCAGTAAGACTGCTAGCAGCAATCAGATGCTTTTTACCATATCAGAAGATAAACGGGAAGCTATTGATTTCCCTGAGAGGAGGGCAAGCGTGGAGAGACACGTGGACTTTACAGTATGACTTCTAGAGGTTTTCCAAATAAGCTAAAATAATCATCAATGATCATGGATAGCTGGTAGTGAGGGAAACCTGTGTTCTTACTTACCTTTCCACTAGATGGCAATGGTACATGGTAGTTACATATACTTTAGTACAGGAAATCTTTAAAAATGAAAATTTTGTTAAAGGTTTGAATTTCTCTGGAAATAAGAACAGTCCTGCTATTAACATATGCTGAAACTCAACTGTCTCGGCAGTCCCTATCTTAAGTAGTAAAACTAATTTTCTTTCTTTGCATGACAAATGCAATATCCAGATTTAGAAGTAACACAGATAGAGATAATAAGCCTATTCAAAAGCAAATACAGTGCTGTGATGACAAGGGTGTCTAACACACCGAAGTACATAGTAAGTCTCTACTTTTACGCTGAATGAGGGACTTCTCTGGTATTGAAACTAAGACACAAAGCAATTCTTGGAGTCATTTTATTGACTTCGGCAGAGTTATGCTGGGGATAGATTTGATTGAGGGCTTTTGCATTACGTAATTAAGAGCGTACACAACTGTGTAAGGAGGAGAGGGGACTGTTCTTTCTGTGATGAGCCGGAACAGCATCCAAAATGGTACTTCTTTGTAAAAGCTACCTGAAAGCCATTTGGGGGTATTGCATCCTAAAGGGGGTGATGTTGGAGGAGGAAGGGAATAGGAAACCCCCTTTTTTTTTTTTNCATAGTAATGCAATAGACATTCAGATGGATGGGATATCTGAATCAGGCTACTGGTGACTTGGTATCTTTGGAGACCATTTGAGGCCTGTCTGTAATTCAGAACACACCATGCTATAATTGCTTTTTCTTGAAGTGTGAGAGTTTGTTGTGATACAGATTAACTGTTTAACTATGAAATAGTCCCAAGTGGTCCACCTGTCCCCACAGGACCTGCTTTCCAGTGGCTAGGTAGAGAATGTGCAGGTATTAAAGTATCTTGATTTAAAGAAAATCTTTAATGTGATCACAAATACATATCAACACAGAACATTCATCCTATGCTAATCATGTGCTTCAGGCTGGAAGGTTTTTGCTAGATACCACCTACAGGTGCCAGCAAACTACAAGTGGGTAGCTGCTGTACCCACATGAAGCAGAAGAGTCACTCTATGTTTGTTAGCTTTGTGTGCTGTCCTTACTCCCCTTCCTTATGCCCCACACAGAGGAAGACAGGTCATCTCCTAGAAACACTGTTATTGACTCCTGCCCCAGACTGATGACTCGATGTCTTCAGGCTTGCCGTGAGATGGAGAGAGGCCGTCAGTGACATTTGTTTCCCTAACACATGCTGCCAGAGTGTGAGGAATGAAAGAACCATGAGATAACGTTGGCACTATAAAGAATCTGTAACCAAGTTCCTTCTCCTTGGGATTTCCTGTGTTGACTTGGGGAAAGATCAAGATGGCAGACTATTCAGTGTAGTCTTCACTGACACATGTGGAAATAGGGCTGTGAAACAGGTTTTGAAGGCCTGCCCAGAAGTATCCGTAAAGCCACCTCTCCAATCAGTTTGGTCTTTCTCTACCCACACTGTTCCACAGTACTGGTGAAGCAAGATGAAGATGAAGTGACACTTTGGTTGGGTGTGGGGGATATGTACAGTATCTATATCCCACACTCCACCCTGTGCTTGCTCTGCAGATGTTGACACTTCTGTGCACTGTTGAAGAAAGGGAATAACTCCTGGCCCCTTCTTCTCTGTGGTTCCTGGTCTTGCCTTCCCAGAGCCAGCACTTCTGTTCAGAAACAGAATGGCTCTGAAGCTGTCACAGATTCCTTTTTGCCTGGTGTGGTGGTTTTAGTCCTGAGAGAAATCTGGATATAGAGTGTTTCTCAAAGTGTCAAGGAGGCTTGCGGCATCCCAGAGGTCCCATTGTGCTTTTCAGAAGCCTCATGGTTACAGCTGTATTAAATCAATCCCTATAGCTGATGAAAAGTCATGTTCACAGTTGTTGGACATGGCAACCCATCACAATCTATGAAGTTTTGGAAAAGTAGGGTTATTTTTTATAGTTCAGCTCTAGTCAAAGGTTTTTTGTAAAAGTCCTGAAATATTGTAAGGCAAAATCAGTATTGTTAATATTGTCAAGCTCAGAGACCATTTTTGAGGACAAGAACTTCAGGAAAGAGAAACAATAAAATTGTAGGATCAGGTCCCATTTTGTCACAAAGAAAAGTGCATTTCATTACCTGCTGGAATAGGCCCAGCCTAAGTGGAAAGTCTGTACTAAGTGTGTCTAAGTGGAAAATCTGTACTTTAAGAATTATGTTCTTGGGGTCTTTTGATCTGGGTTGGGGGTTTTGTGTTTTGTTTTGGGCTTTTGTTTTGTTTCATTTATTGACTTGGGATGGCAAATGGAAGATGCTGGCTGGGCATGAGGAAATGACAATTCCCACCATGTTGTCCTGACATTAGCTACATTGGTCCTTACCATTCTATACAAAAAAGATCACTTTTCCCTGAGTTCCTAATGACTGGTCACTTAGGCAAAGGAGAGAATCCTCCTCTCTTAAGCAACTAGAGAGTGAAAGATGTGCTCCAAAGCATGAAAGGGTTTTATACTAGAATACTTTCTCTCTCAGCAAAAAAAGATGAACAGCTCTAAGGATCTGTGTTCTCTTCCTAACACTGACCATTGCTCTGACATCCACAGTTAGCACAGAGAGACAGAGAACTGCTCACAGCTACAGCTTTCCAAGGAAGACAGGAGACCTTTTGCAGCTTTCATTGACACCAAGCTCATCCAGTGGGTAGTGGTAATGAGGAACAAGAAAAAACCCTTTCTCCCTTTGCTGAGTAATTCATTTCAATTTGGTCTCATGCTCTTTCATAAGGTCGGGTTTTCTGCATCACACCCTGACAGTTTTACATACTGGACTACAAAAACACTCCAGTAAATCAACTGGTCCATACCTTGGACCTGTGTACAGAACTTTAAATACAGTCTTGTTCATTTTTTTTTTAAAGACAAATGTAAGTTACCATCATGGATTTTTAAGAGTCATTATTTTGTATACATGTCAACAACAATCCTGCTTTTGATTTAGTGAGGACTGTAGATTCATATCCCTGGGCTTGATTTTGTGTTGTCTCAGCCTTAATGGAAATGGTTTCAAATGTTGATACCTTAGTGTATGGATGGTGTAATACACAGTGAAAACATAGTACCACACATACTGATAATGTTTGCTTTCTTCTAAAGCTTCATAGCTGAACAAACTGTGGATCTAAACTGTCAATGTTTGCATGATTCAGGCATGTTCTGTTTATTTACTATGTGTATCTCTAAAAATTATTTGAATTTAAGGAAAGACACTTAAAGACTTTTAAAGGAATATTTAGCTAATTAATTCTCACTGAAGACTGGCTATATCTGGCCATAGCATGGAGAAGGAAGGACATGAGACTGCTTCTATCATGTCCAGTCTTTTCCTGTTCATCTTCCTGGCACCTGACTTGCAGAAGTTGGGACACAGGCATCTTCCCTACCCTTGACTGGTGCATAAGCAGAGCATTTACTCAATTCTTCCTAAAGACTAGTTAGAGGAATCACTCCAGAACAGGGTTACACTTGGTTAGTCCCCCTTTGTAACGGCCCTCAGACAGTGTAATGATGAAATCGTAGGAGTGTGCCCATGAGAGGCAATAACAGGTTTGCTCCTGACATGCATAAGACCTGAGCCACTGCATGGAGCCTGCAACCACAGCTCCTCCCTCCATGAGGCTGCAGGGCTGGTATCACAGAACTGCCTGCCAAATGCACTCAGGCATCAAGAAATAGCGCATGCTGGTTATTATTTCCCACCATGAAGAAGAGGTGAGTGTTACTTCTACAACTAAAGTTTCCCAAAGTAATTTTTACTAATTAGTCAAGAAAATGAATAAGAAATATGTTCTTTCCCTCAGAAAACTCTAATCCCACTTGACAGAGCAGCATTAGGCAATCCTATCAAAGATAATGTATTTTTGAAGCAATCCTTGGGGCAAATTTAGAGCTTCAAGAATAAGAAGTAATGAGATGTAGGGGGGAGAGGCTTTTTTATTTTTGGAACAAATATTAAAGAAGAGCCTTTGCTCCTGAGTCAAGTTCCCATGCTTTTTCATTATGTTCTTTGGCTAGAGTGGTCTTTAGATAACAAATGTGTCAAGCTGTTCTGTCTCACTAAGTTAGAATTAGGTTATGTCTGTGCAGAAGAAAGTTTTGGAATAGCTGCAAAAACAATTACAATGCTGCTTGATTCACTGATGATGTTAATTGTAAATCCATATTAATCTAGGGCTGGGCAGGAGTTGCCAGAAGGATTCATTTTCTGTGTACCATGACAGATGCTTGTCTCTCCTTTTTTCTGGTGCCTCAGACCTTAGATATCTCCAGTATTTTCTGAAAGCATAAACAGTAGCCTTAAGCAAAGTTACAGTTGATAGGAACGTTGCAATGGCCTGTATAAATCTCCTTACATGACTTGAGCTCTCATAAAAGCAGCTCATAATATTTTAATCATATTCTGGAAGTCCTTGAATACTAACACAGAAGGATTGTACCAACAGCTAGTTTCTTACCTAGGAAACTTTATTGTGAGTGGTTTTTTTTTTATGTGATTCTTAACAAGGGACAGATACAAAATGCAATCTGGGAGAGAAAATCAGGAATGAAAGATAAAAATGGTATTTTATTCCATTTTAAATTTACTATAGAAAGCCTTTCTTTCCAGCCAGATGCCATGTCTTTTTCTGTTTGCAAGAGTTTTCAAACCGTGCCTACTGCTGTGCTATGGAAGGCTATTTGTATGGGAAGTATTTCTGTGTTTGGGGACGTGCATTTCTGAAAGCTTGTCAGATTCACATGCTGTAGTGTAAAATTATTTAAAGCTGCTCAGATGTTTATAAATTAATGCAGTGATGAAGAGAGCATGAAAAACCACAACATACTCATTGATTTTGCCTCTTATAGGTGGATATTTTAGCAATTTGTCACACAATAATACCACTTATAAGCAAGCTTAAAGACATAGAGATGTGATGTGGGTGGTAGGAGATGTAACACTGGTGTGGGTTCCAGGTTACTGGTGTCACTTCAGTGTAACTATGCTGCCAGGAGCTGAGCCAACAGTGAGTTATACATCTGCCTACCTGAATAGTGAGAGTGGGAGGGATGTACCATAATCCCACAGATTTTTTGCAGGATGAGCACTGGAATAGAAATGGCTGCTGAAAGATTCCAACAGAGTACAGAAACAAAGGGAAATGTCCTGTGTCGGTGGCAAAATCCACATTAAAAATGCAATTAATTTTAGTGCATTATTGAAAAAAATACCAGTTCTGGGGCTGTGAGACCAATGACGCTACATATTAATAAGAATAGGGCAGTTCTTATTCACAAGCATCTTATTAGGCTCTCCAGAGACCTAGGAAGACTTGCTGCTTCAAAATATGTTTGAATCAAATTTTCTCCACAGCCACAAGAGCTAAAATGTTGGGGGAGGGGAGTGGTTAATGAATAGCAAAGATGGGTGCAAATTCACGTCACAGAGATTGAACAGAGATCACAGATCTTCCAGGCCCGTCTTTATCTGGCACAAACAAAGGAATCACTAAATTGTTCCTGTGACAGAGGCTGCACAACCCGTGAAAGGGTCCTATTAAGTGTGCTTCTACCCAGAACGTTTATGACTGTAATTGCTGGTGCAAGTTATTTGGCACAGCAACTGACAGTTCATTCATAACTTGGCGGTTTCTCCTTTAGTAAGTTACCCCGTGATTAGTTCCTGTGAAGGTACTTTGTGAAATTATAAAGTCATATTCTTGTAACTTCTCCAGTATGACATCTGCCCCATGGTAGCCACAAAGGACTGGAATGTGCCAGTTTGCTGAGCTGTAATTAGAAGATAACAGGAGATGGGAGATGAAGATGTAAACTACTTTCTGTGCTTCTCAGTCTTAAACTTAAGGGCTGAAGCAGGAATAGCATCAATTAGGGTGCTTAGGCCCCTCTAGCATCCAGCTTGTTGGTGTGGGAGTAGAGTGCATCCCTGCAGTGGAAAATGGCATCAGGACCATCAACTATGGTGATACTGACTGACCCCTGTGGTTCCCCATACTCAGATGAGATCCTCATCTGGAAAAGTCCAAGGATCTGACCATGATTTCTTTTTGTGGCTTATGTTACGCCTTAGTTCTTGTTAAGGAAATCCAATGCATTTTCTATAGCTAATCCAAGGACAAACTGGCCTTCCTTTTTTTGCTGTGCTTCCTCAAACCTCTTTTGAATATTGAAAGACAGTAACACACTAACTGTACCATTCCTTTACTTTTTTTTTCGTTGTTTAAATGAATTTCCAAATCCATGACCTTCTGCATTAGCAGTACCATCTGCTTGAGGGTGACATTTCCATCGGTTTGGCAGTCCAAGGCCTAGAGTTACAGCCCTTTGTGCTGACAGTTACTGTGCAGCAGAAAGAGCCTTTTGGAAAGGGGTGGGGAGGGGGGAACAAGGAAGGAAAGAAAAACAAAGCTTGTACTTCTACTTTATTTTGGAGTTTGCCTGGCTGCATGCATACTTGTGCAAATATAGGATACTGTCATCTTATACTAAATAACCTTTCAGATTAAATTCAGAGCCGACCATTATTTACATTGAGACCACTCAAGTAGGATATTTTTCTACAGGGGCTGCACAATTTGTGATTAATGTAATGATGGTCTTAAGTCAGGCATTTTGCATGGCCTTCCTTCTTTCTCTGATGTTAGTGGTCTGCACTGCAGATCTAGTCAGGTCTGAAGTTATCTGAAGGGTCATCTCTGGTGCACAAAGTCCGTAGGAGGAATGTATTATGCTTGGATGTGTATAGTGTTAGCAAAGATCTCTTATCTTTGTAAAATGTATCCAAGTATCAGCATAAAGCTGGATATATTTTGGCTAGGTCTTTTCCTTAGTCTCAGTCCCAAACTTCCAGGGAAAGCAGTTTTGTGATGCTTTTTAGCTAAGGGTCCCATTTAGGCCTAGTACTTTGTACCTGAATATTTCCGTAATGACTAACTTAAACAGATGTAGCACTACTACAGCTAAGTCTCTATTAGTTAACCCAAGTTTCCTGCTGGTAAGTTATTTATTAAGATGCTTATTTCTTGAATTGAAATTTGAGATACCTATTAACACATGTTATGAGCTGAACAGATGGCTATATATTTCTCACACTAAAAAATATTTTATGCAGCAAATACAGCTGTCCTGCCATCCAGAGGAGTTAACAAAATTAAAATAAACTAAGGTTTACCTATTTTTTTTCCTTAAATATTTATTCAAAAGTTTCAGAAATGCAAATTTTATTGCCCTGGAAAAATACTAACTTTCATAATACTTCACATGCTATAAAAGATTGTCCCAAGGTAAGATGAAATCTAATGGGTGGCCTGCAGGGTAGCAATTTAAAAATTAGGGCCTCAGCTTACAAAACATCTTACACCGAGTGCTCAGATATGGCCATTGTATGGACAGGGGGTGGGGATAGCCACATCACTGCTAGGTTTTCTTGTGATGCAGTGTATGAAGTCGTGTCAAGGATTGAAGTGTGTTTCACCTTATTAAATGCAGTTTCTGAACAGGAGTTGAGCAGCACAGCCCAGAGCTACTTTTAAAGCTTCTGAAGTAGCTTAAATTGGGAGCAAAACTAGGGTCTGATGAGGATTTCTCCTGGAAGATGTGTGGTGAGGGAACACAAAGAGCTTGGCCTAAGCCTCTTCATGAGTGGAAGGAGCATTGGTAGTTTTGCTGTGTGATGCAACATTCTTAGACATGACAACTTGGTGCTTAGTATCAAAGTAACTTTTTTGTAACAGTGAATGTTTTTATTATTTTTTTACAAGATCAAGTTTTATGGGATTTCTGTCAACCAGCTGCAACTATAACAATAAAAAGACATGTTTAGTGAATACAGTGCTGGTAAAGGTCTTGTATTGGCTGCCATTGAAGCTGAAGTTATCCAGGCAGCAGGTATTGGAGGTCAGAAGTAGGACAGGCTTGTTCAGCCTTGCTCTCAGAATGTGTTCAGCCCATGCTGACACATTGCAGTAGCAAGGGGGGGTGAGCACGCCTCTTCCACAGGTGAGGGCAATGGAAACATGAAGGGGTTTAAAGATTTGTTTAATTTAGCAGCTCTAACCACAGGCTGCTTCATTGACTCCAGGGAAGGGAAATGCTAGCTCTAGTCCGGTTCCTTTGGGACAGTTCTCTCTGGCACAAATGTGGCACTACAAAAGCCTGGAACTACGCAAAGCTGACACTAGTGCAAATGCAAACTGAAGTTCCTTTTTTCATTGTCAAAACTTGGGAGCAGGGCTACACTGGCACTGCGGAGATATCACAGGGGGTGGCAGAGCTTGAGTGCCACAGGTAGCGCAGCCACAGCAACACAAAACACTGCGTGAGTTAGTTACCCTGCAAAGCAGGTTTGTGGGATGACACTGAAGTGACTTTTGTTACCCAAGACAGGTTACTTACCTGGCTTTTCTGTGCTGCACCATAGGCTACAGTGAGGGCATTCCTTTGCCCCTTTTGTGGGGTGGCATGAGGAAATTTGAACAGCTTTGGTTTGAAACTCTCATAGACAGGAATGCTGTGGATTAACACTTGACAAAAACATTGATTTTGGTCCTAGATGTTATAGCTGTTGAATCTGGAGTTTCATTGAGAGGCATCATGAAAGTTCCTTCTCAAGAGTTGTTACTGGGAAACAAATAGGGACATGAAACAAATAAGGGCTACTGTGCTCAGAAGGATAAAGAAAAGCTTCATTTTAAAGTTGACAGCTTTGGGTCCATCTAGACAAAGCAGGATTTGAAGCAGGTTTGGGGAATTTACAGATGAAAGTGGTGCTCTGGTGGCTCACCTTAATAATGCAGCATAACACAACAGAGATTCAGAAGATGGCTGTGTTATGCTTTAGTAGGGACAAATTTGCACTGCCATGACAACGTAAAGGATTGCTAAAGTGAGTTTCGCATTAGGTTTAATTTAAACTTTAGGACCTTTACACATTGCCAGAGCAGTGTGAAGGGCCCACTAATGTAAGTGAAAGTGAGGCTCTCAGTTTCTGATGATCTTTCCATGGTTGTAGACTAGGAAAACTCCCTAGGACAATTACGGTATTGGCTGTGTAAAGACAAGTAGAACATATATTTCATCTCTTTGATAGTGTTGTGCAGTGCCAAAATTTGAATTGCCTGGAAACAATAAAAAGATAACAAGAGAGAGTGCAAGATTCTGAAACCATCTGACATATTTTAACATGTATACAGTAAACCTTTGATACAGTTTAATAGCTTTTTCCTATACTTTGTGTATTGCATCTTTCTCAGTTTAACATCGAAGAAGAGCTTTCATATACACCTATGTCACTGCCTTACGTGGTACATCCCATATCCAGATGAAGATGTGCAAGATGCCCGACAAGGTAAGTCTGTAACTCTCATCATCTGCATTTGTCCCTACCCTCTCAAAAGAGCAAAACTCTGCAGAGAACAACAGATTGCACTCCCTCTCTCTTCTGCTGAACACTACAGCTCTTTTCCATTTCTTTCCCTACTTGAAATCACCTGTTGATCTCTAGACAGCTCCAGACCTGCATCACACACATTTGCAGAGCAGCCCAGCAGCTTCCCCTCCTCCCTGACCCCGTATGCTGGAAGCAGCTGGTCCGTCTGATCTGTGATCTATTAACCAGCTGCACTTGGCACACAGAGTTATGGAGGAGAGGAGAAAAGCTGCAGGTGAGGGTGTGCCTTTGAGCATAGCCCCAGGCTGAAAGAAAGGCAGGCTCTTCAGCTGCAGCTGAACGAGTGGCCTCTTGTTGTATGTGACCTGCACACAGTGTCTCACTCAACACAGCAGCAAAAGCTGAGGGGCCTGAAAATCTGTTTTGTTGCATGATGTGCCATAATTGATAGGAAGGTATCTGGTCTTCTTCTAGAATGACTATTTTTAAGGATGTTTTCTTGCCCTGTGAATTGAATAAACCAGTTTTGCAATCTGCTACAGGCCCCACCCTGCCTAACCCTGGCTAGTTAACCTGTAACAGATTGCAAAACTGGTTTGAGTCACACAGTGAAGAAAGAGACATGAATTAGGTTTTTTATAATTTAACTCTCCTCCTCACCAATAACATAAACCATCAGTTGTTAATAGTAGTGCCATAGAAGAAGCACAACATGTGTCACCCACTCATTCCTTCGCCACACTGTAATAGTTCCTTTCATGGTTTTGGAGATTAAAAACTATGTAGGCAGGAGTAAAAGTTCCTTCTCAGTGTTGCAGCATGGATGCCTAATTCATATTCTGTATGTAGGATTCATATATATGCTGCGAAGGACATAACTGAGCCACTATTGTTCAGCTGATATGCATTGCCTTGCTAAGCCACTGTAACTGTCTTGTACATCTGACCCTATGCTGGAATGAAATACAGGTAAATATCTCATCCCATTCCAACATGGGAAGCAGAGCAGACCATGTCTCCAACAGGTTTACTTCTATTTTCTTCTAGTCTGAATTCATGAGACACCTACAGCTTAGACAAGAGTCACCTATAAAAAAGGAAACAGAACAGAAAGGTATGGACTGTATTTTATACATACAGAATGTTAATACTGATATGTTACTAAACCAACTTCATCCCACGCAAGTTTATTTTCCCCATTGTTTTGCTATAATGCACAATCAGAAGGAGTGTGTATGCTCAGCCTACTGGCATGAAATGTGAAGTCACCTCCTGAGCAGGTGGCTCTTCCAACCAGTTTTAGATTTCCTGTTTCTTCTGGCCCATTTTCAACCTTTAATTCTTTTCTTGTAAAAGGAAACAGAATGAGAAGTTATAATGCAGAGACATCTTAATGGCTAACTCCAATCCAGATACAGCTAACAAGTAAATTTTGCCCAGGCTACACTAATGAATCAAAATTGATGAAACCCACTTGCCTGTTTGAGAACGTGTACTAGTGGCCATGCTCATTGCCTCATGGAAAGGAGAGGTTGTGTGTTATTTCAGTTCCCAGATTGGAGGGCTACATTCACTAATGGCTTGCCCAGAAAAGCTGGAACAAACCCAAAGCTTTCTTCTGCAAGAGTCACAGTAACAAATAGCTCTGGAGGAAGACCTACTGCTCTGTGACAGAGATGCTTCCTGCCAGACAGTGATTTCTGCATGGGGCTTGGAGAGATGTATTTATCTCAGGCAGACAAGGATATTAAACTCAAATTCCCTCAGTCCTGAGTCCTGAGACTGAAGGTTATCTACTTTTGCTACCAGGGAAGGACAGTGAACAGCACCATGACCTTCTTCCTCTCATTACTGTAAAGCACAGAAGCCAGCAGTCAGCTTCAAAAGCAAGAGCAGAGACAGCCCCCTCATCAGAGGCAGCTAGGGTCTAAGTTGTAAGAGGAGAACACCTCCTGTTATTCCAAAGAAGGTGCCTTCGTGTTGACAGGGAGAGAGACCTCTAACTCCTTTCCCGAGAATTTTCCTTTTAGCTAATTCTAGGTATCTCTAACTTACCTGTGGTCAATCTTATTCTTAGGCACCAGGATTTTCCCACATATTGTCCATTGCATTTAACATGAAAGCAAACCCAGACGACATGAACTGCAACACTGGACATTGGGGAGGTTTTTCCTTAAGAGCATTAGGGCTGGGGTAACCTATGCGGGAGGAAGGGAGGAAGGAAGGAAGGAAGGAAGGAAGGAAGGAAGGAAGGAAGGAAGGAAGGAAGGACTGTACCCACAAGGAATTCAGATGGTTCTGTAACACTGTATTAATTGAATAAATTAAAAAGACTACTTTTAAAAACTATTGATTGTACCTGACAGACATATGGGATACAATTATCTTGAGGGACAAAAATTGTACTTACTTGCTTTAGAGTATTTTGGAAGTTGACTTGTGGACAATATGGGAGCCTGACTCTTCAACTCAACAACTGAAAGACCAAAAAGTTGTAAGAACTAACAGAGTTGGAAGGAAGACTTTTATATGCAAATAAGAAAGAAAAAAGAACAACTAGAAGGCAGTGTGGTAGATGTGTTCACAATAGCAAAGTGTGATGTGATAGAGGCATAAAGAGAGTTAAAAAATTGGATGGTACTGAGTTCTGTTGTTACTTTAGCTACTATGATGATTGCTTTGCCTTCCTGTAACAATTTCCAGTTCATAAAAAAGAGGCACAGATGCTTAGGGCACAGGGGGGGGTGTCAGGATCAACTGCTTAGTGTTTATAAAGTGCTTTGAAAATGATAAATGTTATGTAAATCAGGAAGTGCTGACAGACATCATCCATCTGGGACTGATTGTGAAAAATAACAAATTAACTAATTTTTTCAGGATCTAGAGGGTAAAAGAAGCACATAAAACATACAAGGCTGTGCAGGTGGTAGAGTAACTGCACTCGTGAGGTCACCTAAGATGAAATCATGTGTGAAATAAGGTCAGGATTCTCTATGTTTATGATAAGCATTTGTCCATTACATCATCACATTATTTGACATGCTTCTACCCAACTATTTAATTGCCATTTACAGGACTATGATTCACTGTTCCTATGTGTCCCACTTACCTGTGACACCCACTGTGGGCAGAGCACTTTGCCCTGTGTGCCGTGTGTAGGACACAGCCCCAAGCCATGAACACTTACTGGCAAGGGTGACTTGCAGTCACCCCTGTCTTCCTTCTGCAAACGCCTCTTCCTGAAGACTGTGCAGCTACTCCCCCACCTCTAGGAGACATTGATCTTCCTGCAGAATACCTGTTTGAGGTGGTCTTCCATTTCCACGGACCACCTCAAGCACTGGCAACATGTTCCTGGATGCCTTTCTATAGAATGTAACGCATCATGAGTATCTGAGAAGAAAAAAACGGAATGAAGAGAGCATTTGCCATCATGATTAAGCTCCACAGCATCCAGTTCATCCACTGGAGCTTCCAAAGCTGCAAAAGTCTTGATTTTAAGAGCATTAAACAGTTGTTTTAATTTCCAGTAAGCAGTGTCAGTTCTGTCAGCAAACTGTCAGCAAACAGTTACTGTTTGTCATTACTGGAACATGACAGAGAAAAAGCAATGAGAGAAGAGACAGTCCAATACTATAATTAACAGTGGGGATCCTATTCTGATAGGCTAGAGCACCAGCTAGCCTCAATGGCTCCTACATCTTCACATGACTTCTCTTTTTCCTGTTTCCAAAGCTGTCTTCCTAAATATGGGCTAGATGAAAAGTATTTGTGGTTCCCCCTGGGAGGCATGAAGAAAGGTCAGGATTTACATCGTGATATTTACTACTACAAATTCTGTAATGGCCATTTCAGAAACTTGATTCAGCAGTTTTCATCCCTATGAATGGAGTCCATTTAACTACATACCCATACACCATTATGATTTCCTAGCAGCTTTAAGTAACTTTTTCTTCCTTCATTAGCCCACCAACTGCAAATAAATTTGTAATTTTCCTATCAAAAAGCTTTGTAAGCCTGACCTTCAAGGATAAGTTGCAGAAAGGAATGCATTAGCTCTCTTTAGATTTCTTTTTATACTCATTTGAACAGGAGAGGAAACACTCTTCTGAAGAGTCCCCTTGCTTTACCTCTCCCCTCTCGCTTCCCCCCTTCAGCAGTAGAAAGACTGAATCCTGCTAGGTTTGTATGGCCTCAGAAATAGTGCTGCTCTTTCTCAGCTCCTCATTCTGTCCTGAACAATCCCACAGCTTTGAAAGTGGATCAAGTTTCTGTATTTTAGCAGAAGAATGTGCACTGAGAAAATAGTAAGGCAAGAGGAACTAAGGTACTTTATGCTAGTCACATTATGCTGCAGGTCACATTATGAAGGTGAGGAGAAGAGAAGAGAACATGGCAGGAGAATGTATCTCTTCTGACTTTTTCCTTTTTTTGTTAACATCACCCTTAACACCTCTGTGAGGGTTAGACTTTCTCATTTTAGTTTTCTCCCCATTTTATTTACCATGTGTGATTCTGCCTGCATGATGAATGGAGAATTGAAAAAAAAACAAAACCCCAGGGTAACTATAAGTGTATCTATATTCTAGTTGGGCCTTCAATGTGCAATCTGTCCTACCTGCCTTGGTCATATCCCGGGTATCTCTTCTGCTTCAGAAGAAGTTTGGTTTTGTTTATCAGAACTTCCAATGATACTTTGGACTCTATATGGATAAGGAGTATTAACACTTTCTCTAGTGAAATTTCCTCCATTTCATAGAATCATTGAATCATTTTAGTTGAAAAAGACCTTTAAGATCATCAAGTCCAACTGTTAACCTAACACTGATAAATCCACCACTAAACCATGTCCCTAAGCGCCACATCTACACATCTTTTAAATACCTCCAGGGATGGTGACTCAACCACTTCCCTGGGCAGGTTGTTAAAATAATTGACAACCCTTTCAGTGAGGAAACTTTTACCAATATTCAATCTATAGCTCCCCTAGCACAACTCAGGGCAGTTTCCTCTTGTTCTATTGTTTGTTACTTGAGAGAAGAGACCAACACCCACCTGGCTACAACCTCCTTTCAGGTAGTTAAAGGGAGTGATAAGGTCTCCCCTTGGCCTCCTCCAAACAACCCCAGTTCCTTCAGACGTTCCTCTGCACTCCAGACCCTTCTTCACCAGGTTCTTTCCTTTCTGTCCAGCACCCCAACATCTTGTCTTGTAGTGAGGGGCCCAAAACTGAACACAACACTCAAGGTTTGGCCTCACTTCCCCAGCCCTGCTGTTCACACTATTTCTGATACAGCCAGGATGCTGTTGGCCACCTTGGCTACCTGGGCACATTGCTGGTTTGTATTCAGAAGGCTGTCAACTAACACCCCCAAGTCCTTTTCCATGTTCCCCAAGCCTGTAACACTGCATGGGGTCATTGTGAGCCAAGTGCAGGACCTGGCACTTGGCCTGTTGAACTCTGTACAACTGGCCTTGGCCTATTGATCCAGCCTGTCCAGATCCATGTGTAAAGGCAGCATAATGGCTCCCATGTTTGCTGCTGTTCTTTGAAATTTGGCTGTTGGGTTGGTTTATCATCCCACAACACCTTTCATTCCTTACAAACGGTGTGGTCAAATCTTAGGCCAGGCCTGGCAGAGAGCCAGGCCTACCAGGGAGCCAGGCCTGTGGGGCCCACTGCTTTTGTGCGGGTGGCAAGGTGGTCATGGGCTAATTTGGATCCTGCAGCATTACAGGGGACAGAGGCGAGGCCTGCCCATAAAAGGACATGCCGCAGCCTCTGAGGTGGAGGCAGGCAGAGGAGATCTGGCTGGGCTGCCACAGGAGTGTGCTGAGACAAAGTGACAATAGGAATGTTGTTTGTGTCTCCTTCTCAGTGACTGGAAAAGGTCTGCTTAGAAATAATTCATTTTGGAAGAAAAGGAAGTGTGGTTCCTGTCTCTCCCTGTAGAAGATTTCACCTTTGGAATCATTTTGAAAAGCTAAATGAATGCTTGGGAATGAGCTTATACAAATGATCTCAAGTACATTGTTCTTCTACATGCTTTGAATTATTCCTTTGATGTAGATTTTGAGCATGACCCAAAGGAAACCTACACTGTTTCTTAGGTAATCAAGATAAATTAGTGTCTTCTACCATTACTTTTATAGTTATTGTTATTTTTATTGTTATTACTGTTATTATTCAGGTGTCTAGATAAGTATTGAGACTTCCCAGAATAAACACCTAAAAACATCAAAACCAAAGGAAATTAGGTACTTGGGTACTGAAGAGGATTGAAAATATGCACACCTAGTTTCAAGCAGCTAAATGCCATTAGGTTTGGGCCAAAGTGAAGGGAAGAAACAGCATATGCCATACGTGTATTAAGCAGCCTGGAAAGTGGTCAGAAGTATGAAATTTTTATGAATCAAAGAAAAGAGATTCTTTAAGAATTTGAATAGGAAATTTTTTTTTCTGTTTTTTCCCAAGCAGAAAATTATTGTAACACAATAACATTTGTAGCGAAAAATATTTTTTAAAAGCTCAACCATCCAAGCAGTTTTCACAGCAATTTGTTTCAATCAGTGGTTTTAAGAATTATTGCTATTGGTAGAAGGAACAGGCTGCTGTGCTTATATTGTTTGCTCTAAAGCAGGACAAGAAACACACCATTTTGATGTTAGTGATTTCATCAATGGGAGAAATACATGACCCTGGACTCTGGTTGTGTAATTTTAGAAAACTCTCAGTTCACCTTTAGAAATAGGCAACCAAAATTGTCTGAAATTATGTATTTCCATTCTCTGTACTATTTTAACTCAGTTGGGTTCTGAGGCCATGGTTCATGTCCTGGCTTCCTCTTGACTCAATTATTGTAATTCATTATTAAACTATTATTTGTTTTCGTTCTCTACACTGTCTGCTGATTTAGAAAGCTCAGCAGCTAGATTTATAGTATGGAGAGCTCTGTTCTATTACATCAGAGCTTCCTTTTAGTATTTTTGTTGGCATGCTCAACAACACATTGATTTGGGTATTTAATTCTTTGAACGCTATAGATTAACCCTAACCTACATACTGCTTTTAAGTATTTCCTAAGATTAGTGGTTTTCCTAATCTGAATTTCAATGCAAATACAGAGTTTTACATTCTTTCGGTGCTCATAACCAAAATCCTGTATCCAAGCATTGTTGAGCTTTGAGGTTTATTCCAAGTAAAAAAGGGGCTCTGGATCTAGAACTTGCAAAGTCCATCTTGCCGAATACTCTCTAGGCAGAGGAGAGTTTACTTATTCCTAGAGTAAGCTTAGAATTCTATTAACACTGTATCTTTGGGTACCATTTAATCTGGGAGACTTAAAAGCATCATCTATCTATCTATCTATCTATCTATCTATCTATCTATCTATCATCCATCTATCATCCATCTATCTGTCAGTAGCTGGGATGAAACATGTATGTTTCATGTCTTGTACATAACATAGCTAAGGACAAAGCAGAAGGGAATTTCCTCTACTATCAGTGGTCTCATTAATGAATACAAAAGTGAGTCCTATATGTAAACCACAATCCAGCCTCCATCTTTAAGCATGGTCACATTTGCCTCTGCACCAGTCTCAATAGGACTTGCACTCAAAAATAATATTTTACTGGCAAATGCAAGACTTGGTAGTACTACAGACTGTTATTCTCTAATTGCATATTCAGAATGTCATTGAATCATAGAATGCTTTGTGCTGGAAGAGACCTCAAAGATCATCTAGTTCCAACCCTCCTGCCATGGGCAGGGACACCTCCACTAGACCAGGTTGCCCAGAGCCCCATCTAACCTGGCCTTAAACACTTCCAGGGATGGGGCTTTCACAGCCTCTCTGGGCAGCCTGTTCCAGTGCTTCACCATCCTCATAGTAAAGAATTTCTTCCTAATGTCTAATCTAAACCTACCCTCTTTCAGCTTGAAACCATTGCCCCTTGTCCTATCACTAAACTGCCTGGTGAAGAGTCCCTCTCCCACTTTCTTTTGCTTGTTCTTTCTATCCTTCCCTACCTTACTCCTTTCATTGCTAAGCTACTTCCCTTTCCTCACTGCCATCTTCTGTTTCAACTACTTCCTATTTTTCTTCTCATAAACTACAATCCCCCTTGTTCTCCCGTCTGGCTTCCCTTCAGTTGGTTTTTTTTTTTTTTCTGCCCCATTGATTCTTTTTCTTCATCAGGTTTCCCTTTCTCCATTTTTATCCCCCTTTTTAAATTTTCTTTTTATTCTTCATGTTTTCCTTCTATAGTCACAAATATTTCTCCCACTTCCCCTTCTCCATTCTGTCTCTTCTCTTTCCCCTGTCTCTCTCCCTGAAGAGAGGTGTCCATCTCTTGAATCTTATTATTTCTTAATGTATTTTCCCATATTCTCCACTCCTGTCTCCTTTCTAGCTGAGATAAATATTTGTCCCCAGGAATTGCCTATGTCTGGGCTTGTCCCAGTGTCCCTTTGTTTTCTTCAGTTTTTGCAATTCTCAGCACACCTGTGTGCCTGAAGAAGCCATTCATCAATAAACTCATGGCAGGCAGTTCATCAGGCTAATTTCTCTGTATATAAAGGTATCTCCAACGTACCTTCCTTCTTCACCCACAGGGTCTGCAAAGAAGCCTACCCTTGCACAAAGGCACTGGTTGGACTAACAGGCTGGATGGTACTAATGTCTTTCCTTATCCTCACGTTCTGTCGTGATACACAAAATTCTCTCTCTCCAGTACACACGGGGTTTTTTTCAGACAGAAATTCATTGGGGTTCCAGGTATGTATTGTTTAGAAGTGATATATGCCAATAAGGTATGGTGGACACAGCATGGCATGATATGATGACATGACAACCTACAGGATATATGAGCCAAGAGGCAAGAAAGATCAACACTAAACAGAGTTTCCCTACCTCGGTGGCTGTAAGTTTTATCCAGAGCTTGCTGGCCCATACACCGAAGCCCAGAAAGTGCCAGACTAGCTTGTGATTTAGTCATCATACTAGCTTGATGTTTGTCTTGTTCTCAGTTTTGGTAGTTTAATTGGTATAGTTGTCTGTGAGCAAGATTCCATCAGGACAGCATTTCAGCCTTTAGTTGGAAACTGATGATTGTGGATGAATTTTTACATTGTGCTCATAGAAGATCTCAAGTCTTCTCCAAGCATTTGTTTTTGAGATCTCACTGCCTGTGAAGAACAGCAAGTTTCAGAACCTGAGGAATAATCAGAACTTTGTGCTTTCCCTGCTGCTCGCAGTTAACAGTAAAATGTGCAGACATCAAGTAAATTTAGTTATTCTTCTTGAAAAAGTTCTGAATGGCAAAAGAGCTACTGAAGTGGTTGCAAATACAGACAAGCAGCTACAACCTGCTTTAAGTTGAATTCATGTTCATCTACAACCATGAGTATAGAAATAAACCCCTTTTTTTCCTTTTCCTCTAGGAAAGCAAAATCCTGTGAAATTTACTCCTTTCATTTGTGAGAGCTGCTATAAGTAAGAAGTTTTCAAACTCTATTTATCCATTTTCTAGAAATTTGCTATTCTCTCTCCACATGTACAGAGCTAAGATACCTTTTGGGCCCTGCACAGACATAGAAGTTAGCGTCAGAGTCCTTGGTGATTTCTCTGTATGAAAAAGAAAAAATCCCATTCATTTAAAGTCATTTCACATTTCTGTGCATGCAGTGAACATAGTGGAATGAGTGTAGGTATAGTGACTAAAAAACCTATGGCATAGAGGTTGGGGGGAAAAGTATTTTACCAGATTTCTGTTCCAGCTTTGGAAAAGAGTTAGTGTTTGGGTACACTCAAGAGACTGGCTTTCGTATTGACATCTGCAAAGTGATTGAATTTTATGAATGGTGCAGGCACTTATACCCTTATTGGGCAATCTTACTAGAGCTAATTGGAAAGGAGGAAGGGAAGGGAAAAGAAATGTTCTGTGTTTTGGAGGGGGTGAGGGAGGGGGATGGGAGAAGCATGCATTGTAGTCTACTTTGGGAAATAATTTTTTCAGCCAGTGTGAAATATGTTAATTTCTGCATTTTCCCAATGCTTTGACCAACACCCGCTCAAACTTTGGCTTTGTTTGATATGCTTACTTGTTGCATGCCATTTTTGTGTGGTTCAGTGTAAGTAGATTTCAGGCAGTATCATTGGTGTGATCAGCAGGAACATTGCATCCTCTGCTTGTGCTGCCTGTCATACATGCTGTGCTTGGTCCACAAAGGTGAAAAACAGTCCAAAGATACCCCAGCTCCGTGTGAACTGCAATGTGAGCTTTAAGTGACTTGTTTTCAAAGGGCTCCTAGGACAAACACAGGCTGAGATGAAGGCTTTTACCAGCATGGCTGTCTTACAAGATTGGTGCAGGGAATTCTGGCATTCAGAGAAAGACATGTTCGGCATCTTTTCTTAATGTCACACAAAAGCTGTACACGGAGCATTTATTGTGGATTCCACCAGCACAGCATGAAGTTACATGGGATGCGAGCATGTTGATGCTGTGTGATGACACTAATGTGTGGTGGTTCTGAAGTTGTAATGTGATTTTCCTGACATCACCAGAAGTGTTAGCCCTGCTAGACAAACTTTCTAAGGTGGATAGTACAATGCATGTTTGCACATCAAAATAGGCAATTTATTCCACAAACAGGCATTGAGGTGTCCAGTTATCCATTTTGCTTATGCAAATATGAGTTTTCACAAGCACAACAGCTGCGCCTGCCTTGTAATTATTTCCATAAGGTAGTGGATTGTTAACTGGAGGAGACATGCCTTATGATAATGCCTGGGGTGTGTTTCTGGGGGATGGGTGGTGCCAGCGCCAGAAGGGCAGTCTAACGGCACTTAGGCTCACAACTGGAGCCGTGCAAAACTTGCCCTGTGGAATCTGAAGCCGGGCCCAGTTTTGTGAGAAAGGATGTGACCTGGGTTCAAGGTGAAGACTGGAACCCTGGCCCATGCTATGGCCACGTTGATGCGGGGCGCGATGTGTACGAAGCTCTCCCGCTCTACCCACTGTCCCGGGACTCTATTGGGCCCCGGGGTGGGCGCCGCTCTGCCTTTCCTGGGGACTGCCAGGGGCTTGTTTGCACTGCACCCAGGGGTTGGGCATGCAGGTGGCCCCCGGGAGAGCCTCCCCATCCTCCAGGGCCCGGGCCCAGCCAGCCCCTGGGGCCCGTTGCAGACCCCCACCGCGGTCCACGCTTTGCAGACCACCCTGGCAAGCCCATCGCCAAACGCTGCGGGACCCCGTTGCGCAGCACCGCAGACTCCCGGCGGGCGAGTGGCGGCGGTGCAGCACCCCGGACTCCCCTTCGCCGCTCCCCTGCCGCCGGGCTCCCTCCCGCGGGCTCCCCTATGAGGTCAG